>APFE030944697.1:1321-16678 GCA_000404065.3 Pinus taeda
TGTTTCAAGATTGAAAGGTTTTTCCATCTGAACTTTTACATTATGAGCAGCAAATTTTTCCTTTTCTGCTGAATTTTGGGTGACCATGTCCTGATCAGGTAAACTATTTTGGGGTATGCTTGGGTTGGCTCTGTTTTGTAGAGGTCTGCCCAAAATTTATGTTGGGAGAAGAGGGGTGGGTGCAGTTTTTTCTGGAGGCTGTACATCAGATACATCTTCCAATGTGACCTCTTTGTGGGGTTTTTTATCTGAGGACTCTGTTAAGGCAGCGTTATCACTAGTTTTCTTGGGCAGTTTGGTGTTTGTTTGTTTGGTATTCTCAGGTATATCTATGGTTCTACTCCTTAACTTGTATTGCTTGTGTACTTCATAGACTGTTGTGTCATACCCTTCTCTGAAATCAAATGACTCACCAGATTTTGCTTGGAATTGTTTGTAGTCTTGGGTCTGTTGATCATCTTGTGTTAAGAATACATGTTCTTCACTGTCCAGACCCATTAAATTGATGTGGGGATCTTCTATTTGTTCACTAGTGGTTGAGGCCTCTGCATAATTTTCTTGAAATGGAGGCCTGATGTTCTGATCAGGACTAGTTCTCCCAGCATTTGGGTTTTGTTTTTTTCTAAAATTAGGATTCCTAGTTGTGTTGCTTGTTTGTCCTTCCCAAGAGGACTTTCTCTCCATGGTATCAACTCTATTTCCCAACCTTTCCATACCCTTCATGATTGCATCTAGTTTTTGGTCAAAGGTTGAGGGTTCCTCTTTGAATGTTATTCTTCTCTCATTTTTTGCTCTAGTTCTCTTAGCAATCAGGTTTGCCTCTACACTTACAGCTATATTCTGCATGTCTGCAAGACTTGGAGGTGCTCTTTCTCTTAATTGATATGCCATGTCTGGGTCAAATCCATCAGGAAATTTGATCAAGGCCAGATCAGTAGGAGGTCTCAAGTTTTGAAGGATAGCGTTATATACATTATTGAACCTAGCACAGTAATCTTGAACTGTCTCTTGTGGGTCCCTTTTCAAATTATCATACTCTGTCAGTATGTGTAGGGGGTCTTTCTTATTTTCCCATCTATTTAAAAGACTTAGGTATAAGGCATCAGGATTGACTATAGAGTTTGCAGCCAGAGACCTGAACCAATTCCTTACATCCCCTGTCAAACTTTGCACAAAAATTTTCATTCTTACATCTTCATCATCTATCTCATAGTTCTCAAAATAGTCCTGCATCCTCTTAGTGTGTTGCTGGGCAGTATAAGTGCCAGTTCCATCAAAGTAAGTGATTTTGCCTTGATAGTCTTGGGGCATTGCCCCTGGATTTGTAGGTAGGACTAAAGGAGCATATCTAGCGATATTTGCAGGGATAACAGGGGAAACAAGAACGAGTGGAACAGCTGGAACAACAGGGATAACAGGAGTAAGGTGTGTTGGGGATGGAGGAGTGGGGAAACTACCTTGGGAAGTGGATGAAGAACTAGGATAAGTAGGGATAGTGTGAGGGTGAATTGATGCTTTGACAGGATTAGGAATATAGCTCTGCTGATTTGGTTTTGTATCTGAATCTGAGAGATCCCTTAGCTGTTCTTGCTTCCTTAAGATTTTGGGGATTAAATTGGGGTTTTCAAAGATAGTTGGGGGATTAGAGTCAGGATTGGACCTAGTGTAATGCAATTTCTTCTTTAGAGCCAGCTTCTGAGTTTTCTTTCCCTGGTATCTTATGATAGGATTTAAACAGGAAGCTTATTTCCTTTTACTTGGTAATTTGACATAGTCCCCAGTGGAGTCGCCATTGATGTTATCACTCAGGTTGTTCCCTGCTTCCTAAAGGGAATACGACCGAGGTAACCACTGACCAATCTTTTAGCTACAGGTTCTAGCCTACCTGCAAACAGAGAGGGCCCTCTCTTTATAATTTAGCTTTGTTGATGAATGTTTTTAGGCTAGTTATGGTGTACTGTTTTGTTTGAATTTGGTGGTTTGGTGAATTCAGATAGAACTGAGATACAGATCATAGGATAGTTTGTTCCATTGGGCAATGGAGTTGAGGTATTTGTGCTGCTGAAAGTAGATTTATGAAGGCAGAGTGTTGCTGCAGAGAAAGATAGGCATATGTGAAACAATTTACCAGATTTTTTTGATGAAATTATGGAATTAGTGAGTGAAAGGCAATTAAGAATCTTTCACTATGCTAAATAAAGAAACATGAAAGCATTGCTTAAGAGCAGTTAATAATTCTTAAACAATATTCATCATGACAAAATTAGTTTAGACATGAGCAATTAAGAATTCATATCTATGGCTAATCCAGAAGAAACCATATTTAGAAATAAAGATTGAGCATAGGGTGTTCAAAACAAATCCTAGGCTATTCTTTTTCTCTACTTACTAAGATTATGGAAACATAAGAATTATGGAATACACAGAAAACACATACACAGTTTAGAGAAACTTATTGCTTCAGCAAATGACACAGGAATTCTGCAACTAAACAGAGCCATTCATTTCCATCTTCATACAGCTTAAGAACCAGAAATCTCCATCAGCAATTTGTATTATCAAAATTGTCTTCAGAATACAATAGAGCTCTTCAAAAAGAATTAAACTACAACCGACCCTCAATACGTTATCTGAGGGGATATATATACAAAAATAGGATACAAAATATCTTAGTAGAGAGTTATTGTGCAATAAATTGCACCACCAACTCTCTTACAAAAAGTAAATGAAAACATAAATATAGCATTTAATGCTGAGATGGCTACTATCTTCCTGTCAGAAAGCTTTTGACTTTATGGCTTTGGAAAGTGGGTCGTAGTTGTGCCTTTAACTCTGCGTTAATTGAGCCTGCTGTCTGGGTGCATTGGTGAGTCACTTGTATGGATGCTTCCTGTACCTGTGTGCTGATTTGTCTGTTGACCTGTACCGTGACTGAAAACTTGATTTTTCTTTCAAAAAAGGAAATACATAGAGGCATTACCAGGGAAGAATTTCCAGCATTGCCTGCCACCAATCAACTGGAGGTAGCTGATGCCTCCTCATTTTCACTAGCATTTCATCTGCCTCTGTATGTCTATAGAAGTTTGGAGGCACCTCAAACAGATGATTTATTTCATGTTCAATAAAGAACAGATTTTCTAACTTGTCATAGAGAGACTGCCCAGAGGGAGGCCCTGCTTCTTTTGTGGAGCTGCTAGATGTTGTTATCTGATTTTCAACAAAATTGTTGATCCTTGTCATATACTGATTATATGTGAGCAGCTGTCCTGTACCAGTTACTAGGCTTGGCAGTCCTTTATCCTGTAATATGGCCATCTTTGCCCTGAATTCATCAATATCTGCTTTCATTTCCTGACATTTTCTCTCCAGAGCTTGAGTAAAATTCCTCAAGGTCAGTACCTTTTTAGCTGTCAGGATTGTCTCTGTTCTGCTGCTTATCTCTAGAGCTGCCAGTTCCTCTCTAGTGCGGTTATTGAGGAAATGTATCATTTTGGTGGCCTGCTCGGGCATTATTCCCAGTGCTGTCCTGGCTCTTTGTATTTCCACATGAGCCATACCTATCAGCTCAATCTGCTCATAAATTGTCTGAATGGACCTCCATTGGTCCTGTATATATTGGCCAATTTTTTCCCAAATAATCTTCTTTATTTCTGCTAGGGTTTTACCTAGCAGCAAGTCACTTTCCAGATTTTTTACTTTGGCCTCTAAGGCCTTCATTTCTCTTTGTTTCTCTGCTACTGTCATCTTTGATTTATCATAACTGGTCTCCAGCTTGGCCAGTCTCTCCTTGGCATCATTTATTTCAGTTACCTGAGTCTGAAGCTCTTTGACAGCGTTCATCAACTCCTCCATGCTCATACTGGATTCTGCTGCTGCTGTTGCTTCTGTTGTTGCTCCTATTGCTGATGTAGCTGTGGTAGGTGATGGAATAGCAGGAGGGGTTACTGTTGCTTGTGTGGGAGGGGCAGGTCCAAGATTTGTTGATGTTTGAGGGGGCTGGGAGGCTGACTCCCCTTTCTTGTCCTACAGTGCTTTCTCTAATTCTGCTTCCATTTGTAATATTCTTTGGTTCATTACCAGAAGAAGCTCCGTAGCATCATCTACTTTCTTTTCTTGTGCAAGTTCTGTTGTTTGAGGGTGAATGGTAGGAGGCAATTTTGCCTGCCTTCTTAGTGCAGCATTGTCATCCTGTTTCTTCTTCATAAGGGCTCTAACACCCTTTGGATCCTTTGGGTCATGTCCCAAATCAATTATTATGTCCTCCAGAGTCCTTGTCTTATTCTATTGTCCCTTTGCAGAGGAAAGAAAACCTTTCAAAAATCAAGCTGTCTGTTTGTGTTCTTCAGGGCTTCCTTTAGCTGATGGGCCAGCATTGCCCTGTCTGCAAGTGTTGCATACACCATTTCCCCAGTCTGTTTGTGCAGCTCAATCTGATCCATGGGGTGTATGTCTTTGGAAAAGACCTCCAAGTTTGTTCTGTAGTAATCTGCAGGGGTCTTGGGATGTGGGAATTTAGGCTTCAAATGGGTGAAGATCATTTTTTCTTCCTTCAGATCATAGGCAACCATCAATCTTTGTTTTTTGGCTGGAGTTGTCTTCAAGAATTTCTCATAGAGCTGCACTCTCACCAATTCGTTTTGTGCCTTGATCTCTATGAAGCCTTCTTTGACTGCAGCTGGTTTCTTGCCCTATTGTCTTGAGGAGGATACCTCTGTGGTATGTTGTTGGGCCTGTTCTAGCTAAAATGAGCTAGTGGCAGTCTGTTGGCTCGTTTGCCATTCTCTGCTGTGGATTTCTGCCCTTTCCTCACTGATGTCTCCTTCTTTTGTTTCAGGGTCTATCCTCGGCCTCTTGGCCTCTGGTTGCTGTGATGATCCTGTTGGAGGTGTGACCTCCTCTCTATCTCTCTTTTTCCCTCTCTCATCATTGAGACGAGTCTACAAAAATGGGATTTGGGTTTGTTCAGTTTTCTCTGGAGGGGCTTGCCCTGACTGCTGATGCTTCGATGTGCTGGGCTGCCCTATCTCTACCTGTTGTTGTTCATCCATCTTTTCTTTTCCCTTTGCTGTAGTTGTTGCTGGAGCTTGCTGGGTGTCCTGTACAGCTGGAGCAGTAGAAGTGGCTTCTCCTACTTGGACTGGTTGTTTGAAGAAGACCTATTGACAAGAATCCAAGTCAAGAGTTTTTTCCAAATCTTTCACAGTCTGCTCCATTTTTTCTTCCTGAGTCAATTCCTCTACTATTGATTCAGGTACCCATTCATCTTTGTTGGCAAAGTGTTGTATTTGTGGGTATGGGTAATGCTTATAGGCTAGTAGCCTATACTTGACCCTCCTAGCACTGATGAAACCTTCAGGGTCATAAGGGACCCACCAGAAGCTTCATTTGAGTTTGAGTTGTTGCCCTAGTATTTGATCAGCTTCTTGCCAACCATCTTTCTTGTTCATGACAAATGGGCCTAGGTGGTCTCTGAACTTTAGGTTGGCTTTCTTCTTGGCACTGTGGAAGTGTGTCAGATTAGAGTTTATGAGTTGTCTATAGTATTCCAGGGAAAACAACCTCATAGGCACATATTTTGGGAGCCTGTAGGGACAGAGCTCACAACCATAGATTCCAATGACTGTGTGATTTTAGTACAAGTACCAATCACCTATCTTGTAACTCCTGGATAGCTGCAAGATTTTCTGCATATCCTTGGACAATCTGATAGGAGGAGTCCTCTTTAAGAGGCATGTGACTGGATACACAAATTGGTCAATAAATTCACGGTATGAGTAGGGATAATTCTGGACTCGGTGGAAGACTGAAGACCAGAAGATGACAAACCTCCTTTCTCCCTATGAGTCTAGCTTCTTGATTGGGCACTGGAAGCAATCTGTCTGGTAATACATGAACAGGTGATAGATGTATGATGAATACTTAAATATTGCCTCCCTCTTCAACCTTGACAATTGGTCATGTATCTTGTTGGCAATGTACTTGGCAAAAGTGTACTTCATAGCAGGAGGCTTCTCAAGGCTATATGCAGACAGCATGACCAGCACAGTTTCATCAACATGCTCATTTGTGGTGAACCCCAGCACAGAGGTTAGCATATCCACCAGCAGATATCCTACCTCATTGAAATCTGCATAAGAAAAAGGAGGTGGCCCAGAAGGTTGGTAGTCTGCCTTCATGAATTTCCTAGCTATTGCAGCTATGTCTGTGCTAGAGAGCTTGGAGCCCTCATCTAGCAGGTAGTTAATGGAGAAGGGGTATAGCAGCTGGGTTTGCTTGTAGTTCAGCATTTGGTTGATGGAATCTGGTGTTATGTAGAAAAGGATGCTCCCAGATGGAGACTTCACAACTCTGAGCTTCTGGTCATAGTTTTCTGCACATAGGTGAATGACTTCAGGAAAAATGTTCACAGAAGGGAGGAAGTAGGTGGGCAAATTGGATTCCCAGATGCCATACAGGTCACTGTTGTTCAGGTGACTGTTCCTTAGCTGGCAGAAAGTTTGTAAATGATTCCTCTCTGCAACAAAGTCTGTAATGAGGAAATCACTGTCCACCAGTGGCATGGCTTCTAGTTCTTTGCTAGGTGGATTCATAGGAGCTACATCCAGAGCAGCTGGAGTGGCCATTGTCTGGTTTTAACTGGATGTCTTACTAGATTTTCAAGTTTGGTACAGAAGCTGAGGAATGTTGGCCAACTTCTGTTTGGCAGTGAGCAACTTGACAGTGTAAGGAGGCTCTTGCAGGTTCAATGAACTGTGGGGCACTCTGTTTTGAAGAACCAGAGTGTGTTGATCTAATTAGCTGGTTACTTGCAGGGAATTTCTATTAGCAGGGGTGAGGGAACTGCTAAATTAGTTCTCTAGCCGGTAGCTCGGCTCCTTCAATTGCTTTTGTGGTGAATTTTACAGAGGGGCACGGGTTTCTTCAAGATTTTTTGTCGCGCAGGGTTTTCACTGGCTTCTTAAGTAAATTTCAGTGGTCAATTTATCAATGGGGAGTTTTTAACAGAGTTCTTATGCAGGAAATTAGGATAGCAAAGGAGAATAGTGGGTAAAGAGGACGCCTGCGGCAAATACCTGGTTTTTATGGCGTGGGAGGCATTTGAACCGGACGAATTGCAGGTGCTCGGGTTGACAATGGAGGTGGCAGCAACTTTGGCGGGTTAATTTGGCGTTTTGACCATTGCACATCGATTTCTCATGCAGAGGAGCTCCGGAAACTATGAAAAACAATGACCAATAACGGCTAATTCCCATCTTTTTATGCATTTTTGGCACATTGGCGCCTTTTTGGTGATGACGTCATGCTGACGTCATCATGGGCCCGGGTACGGATGGGTGACGTGGTAGCTAACATGGGTGCCCAGGTGGTAGTGACACAGTGGCAGGGTGGACAGGCTGACGGGTGGCATGGATACGACGTGGAGGCACGATGGTGACAAAGGAGGGGTGACGTCACACTGATGGGGGCGTGACGTCAGCGCGGGGAGGAGGCGGTAAGTGGTTTCCCCGGAAGGCCTGAGGGCGGTAAGTGGTATCGAGGGGGGGGGGCCCAGCGAACACAGCGAGAGCCCGACGTGTGGCGAGGGTATGGCGGCAATACCGCCAATTCCCCAGACGCAAAAGGTCGGGCAACTTGTCCATGAAATTGACCGCCCACCATTGGATGGGCAGGGCAGATGATCGAATGATGGGCGGCGATTTCGACACAGTGGCGCGTTAAGGCGGGGGGGACCCGCCCATTATTTTAATGGGTTTAAATAAATTGCACGCGGGGGGTATAAAATATTAGGATATGGGTTTTATGGGTTAGGCGCACATATTATAAAATGTTTTAATTTAAAAACTTTATAATAAAGTGGGTTTAGGGCGGAAAAAAGGGGTGAATGGGTTTAATGAGGGCGGGGTTTCAGATTTTTTGGGATTTAACCATAGTTTCTTTGAAAGAAGCCATAGTTTAGGGACAAAGGGGTTAATACCAACCCCAGATAGGTTAATATTTCCCCAAGGAAGGGTTATATAGCTATAATGCTAGGGGGAGGGTATTTATATATTTTTTTGGGAAATTTTCCATAGATTCTAATAGAATTAGGGAAGGGGGGAAGTTAGGGAGCTAAATAGTACATTAGTGGTTAATATGGCTTTTTGAGGTGAGTGAAGGGGTAGAGACTGGGTTCTAAGGGATAAAACTTAGAATGTAAAAATAAATGAAATGATAAGAAATCCTTTTTACACAAAAATGTGGCTTCTTTTCTTGATTAAACTTCATGGTTTGACCCAGTAGTTTGTCATGAAGTGAAGTGGAACTGGACACTTGAGCAAATCTCAAGGCCCTTGGGGGTGTTAGTAAATGATGTTTGGGGGAAAATGGGGAAATTAGACATGCTTCCAATGCTTGTCCTCCACCCTCTGCGTTTGATGCATACCGAGTGCATGGTTTTCGCACTAGTAAGCCAATTGTGATGGCCCTCCATTTCTGCAACCTTGCACTACTTACCCATCCTAGTAATCCTAACATTTTTTCTTCATTTAAAGTGAGTGCACTTGAATTAGCAGACCCTGATTGTCCTCTTTTTCTTTTGACTGCCCTCCTATCTAAAACCTACCCTTATTTCTTCCAAGGCACTAGATTAAGCAGTTGGGCACCTTTATTTCTCTACCTAGCTAGTCATCTGCCAAGCTTGAGCTGTTTGGTCAAGGAACATTCTCTATTCTGCAGCAAGCAATTTAACCATGGCATGGTCCAGTTTAGACTATTGGGCCATCCATCAAGTATGATTAGCAACAATATTTGCAGAGCATGATACTGCCCAAAAGATAGTAGTGGCATTTTGACTGGCCACTTTCCTGGTCTTTAGTTTGGGGTTCATTTTCACTTTTCTCTTGACCACTTGATTTTCTTGCCTTTTGATTACTCTTTTAAGGCATACCCTCTTTTCGTTTTTTAATTTTTATATCATGTACACAAAATATGGAACCTTTGCAACCTGCAATGATGAACATATTTAGCCCTTCCACTGTCAATCATGAAAGATGAAACCTATTGGTATAGGAACCTAACAGTGCTCCCTTGTGTTTCCCTCCCAACTAACACTTCCTTGCATGCATTGACACATCTTAATCACATGCCACCCTAACACTCTAGCATTCCTTAGCACTGCCAAGCATGCCTTGTCACCCCTCCTTAGCACACTTGGAACTTGTTGACACTCCCTATCACACACTCTTATTCATTCATTTCCATGCATTATGACCTAGTTCTCCCTTGTTTTTCCCTAACACTCCTTAACACTCCTTGGAAAACATTGGCACACCCTAACACTTGGCACATTTCGACATGATTTCCTAGCACTCTATCATGCTTTGACATGACCTGACATACCTTTTCACTCCCTCCTTACCACATTCAAAACTTGCTAACACTCCATATCACACACTCCTATTCATTCATTTTCATGCAATTGAAACTAGTCCTCCCTTGTGTTTCCTTGGCACTCCCTAGCATGCATTGGTGCCACACCCTAACACCTAGCACATCTTGGCATGCCTTAGCACTTGGTATGTCTTGGCATTCCCAACATGCCTTGGAACTTTCTAGCATGTGTTAGCACTTCTTCACATTCCTTGCACACCTTGGCACTCCCTAGTTGGCATGCCCTCATAGATAGCCTTAAGTTTTTTGCGACTTGGTAACCCTATCAAGTCATTGAAAAAATAGTGTTGTCCCTAGCCCAAAGTCTCCCTTTATCTAAAATTTTTTTGTTCATCCCCTTATCATAATCATAGGCTTACCTCTTGCAAGTCCTATTATGAAATTCTCCTAACACACTTCATCCTTGGGACACCTGGAATTCACTAACACTCCCTAGAAGACATTCTTATTCATTGGTTTCCATGCACTTTGACCTAATTCTCCCTTGTGATGCCTTGACACTACCCAATACTACTCGACATCCATTGACACAGTCTAGCATGTGTTAACACGCCTTTTCATTCCTTGGAACGTCCCGACACTCCTTAGATATCATGCCCTCATAACTACCCTTTTTTTTAAGACTTGGGAACCAACCAAGTCCTACCTCGACTACAACATCTTGACCAAGTTACAATTACTACAACTATACTATGTCTTGTTCACCTAAGAATGGCCTAGAACTCATCTTAGGCTACTCATGTCCAATCTTAACTTATCCCACTTAAAAATTTACCAAGTCAAGGTTCATGTCCAACCATGGCCATAAAACAACGAAGCAACATAGTTTACATCTTGGCATGCCATAACACCTAGCACATGGCATGTCTAACATTCCCTTAGCACTATGTGGTATGTGTTGGCATCCCCTACATTCCTTGGCATGATTTAGCACTCCCTAGCACACTATACTACTACTTGACATGCCCTAACACTCTTTCGTGCCTTGGCATTGCTTAACATATAACTTTGTCATTCCCTTCTTACCACATTTGGAATTCACTAACACTCTGTATCATACACTCTTATTCATTCATTTCCATGCATTTTGAACTAGTTCTCCCTTGTGTTTCCATCGCACTCCCTAACACTCCCTGACACACATTGGCACACCTTGGAACTTGACACATATTTTCATGTCTCCCTAGCACTCTAGAATTCCTTGACACTACCTAACATAAATTGTCACTCCCTCCTTAGCACACCTAGAAATCACTGACACTCCTTGGCACACACTCTTATTCATTCATTTCCATTGATTTGAAACTAGTGCTTCCTTGTGTTTCCCTAGCACTCCATAACACTCCCTGGCATGAATTGGCACACCTTAGCGCTAACATATCTTAACATGTTCCCCTATCCTCTAACATGCCTTAACACTACCTAACATGCCTTATCATTCCCTCCTTAGCATACTTTATCACTCCCTAGTACACTGTACCACTCCATGACATGCCCTGACACTCTTGCATGCCTTGGTGTTGCCTAACATATAAATTTGTCACTCCCTCCTTAACACACTTGGAAATCACTAACACTCCCTATCACACACTCTTATTCTTTCATTTCCATGCATTTTGAACTAGTTCTCCCTTGTGTTTCCATCACACTCCCTAACAATCCATGGCACGCATTGACACACCTTGGCACTTGGCACATCTTGGCATGCCACCCTAGCACTCTAGCATTCCTTGGCACTACCTAGCACACCTTGGCATCCCTCCTTATCACACTTAGAAATAGCTGACACTCCTTGTCACACACTCTTATTTTTTCATTTCCATGCATTTTTACCTAGTGATCCCTTGTGTTTTCCTAGAACTCCCTAACACTCTGTAGCATGCATTGGCACACCCTAGCACCTGACACATCTTGGAATGTTATCTCGACACTCTAACATTCCTTGGAAATAACTAGCATACCTTTTTACTCCATCCTTAGCACACTTAAAACTCATTAACACTCCCCATCACACACTCTTATTCATTCATTCCCATGCATTTGAAACTAATGATCCCTTGTGTTTCCTTGGCACTCATTAAAACTCCCTAGCATGCAATGGCACACCCCGGCACCTGGCACATCTTGGGATGCCTAACAACCATTGGAACTATTTAGAATGTATTAACACTTCCTGGAGTACCCTCACACACCTTGGAACTCTATAGTTGTCATGCCCTCATAGATAGAATTACTTTTTTTGCAACTTGGGAACCCAACCAAGTCATTGGAAAAATAATGTTGTGCCCGGCACAAAGTCTCCCATTGTCTAAAACTACTTTGTCTAGCCCCTTATCATAACCATAGGCTTTCCTTCTACAAATCCTATTTAGAACTTCTCTTAACACACTTCATCCTTGGCACACTTAGAATTCTCTTACACTCTTTGGCATACATTCTTATTCATTCATTTCCATTCATTTTAACCTAGTTCTCCCTTGTGATGCATTGACACTCCCTAATACTCCTTGGCATGCATTAACACTGTGTGGCATGGTTTTTCATGCCCTTTACATTTCTTGGCATGCCTTGGAAGTCCCTAACTATCATGCCCTCACAACTATCCTTACTTTTTTTGTGATTTGGGAATCCAACCAAGTTCTGGATTAACTATAACGACTTGACCAAGTTACAAATACTAGAACTAGACTATGCCTCATCACCTAAGAACTCCCTATAACTCATCTTAGGCTATTCATGTCCAATCTCAACTCATCCCACTTAACAACTTACCAAGATAAGGCTCACGTCCAACCATGGCCATAAAACAGCTAAGCAACATAGTTTACATCTTGACATGCCAGAGCACCTAACACACCTTAGAATCCCTTGGCACTATGTGGCACATGTACTTAACATCCCCTGCATTCCTTGCCAGACTTTGAGGCTCCCTAGCATAACCTAATACTCCCTGACATGCCTTGACACTCTAGAATGCCATAGCATTTCCTAGTGATGAGCCTCATAAATGGGTAATTATATGGGCTCATTTTACCTCCTAACCTAGTCAAATAAACCATTCTCTTAGCTTATTATATGATTTTCTGATTATATTTATGCTTATAAAGTGATTTGAGTTAGTTATGATGCCATGTGGTCTAACATGTATTTAATGCAGATTATTGATGGATTTCGAGGTCAAAGTCAAGGATCCAATGGCCAAATGGTAGCAATAACTCGAAGTAGATAGAGGAGAGGACTTATAGGAGGGAATCCCCCTCATTTATTACTCCTCACTTCGAATTCCCCTTCATTAAGCTCGGAGTACAAGCAGCTGAATCATGCACTAGAAGGCAGCCGAGTTTTGAAAAGCGTGCAACAAGAAATGCTTGTTGAGAATGCAACAAGATGATGGAGCTTAGTGGAAAGGAGTCGCCTTCACTAAGTGGTCCCGCAGGCAAGTTTTGGCCCAAAGTCTATTTTTAGACTGTCTATTTTTAGACATATGGATCATGGTCTATGAGTTGCAGGATGTTGTTTATGGATGATTGGTCATGTTGGGAAAAAATAGATGGATTCTATTTTTTGGATCACAGCGGTGTGATCAGAGTCTATTTTTAGACTGTCAGGTAAAAATAGAAATAGTCAAATATTATTAGCCCTTAGTAATATTTGGACTCTAAACTTTATCTTATTCTCTTAGAGCACTTCAGTTCGAGCTACGGATGTGCACATGAAATTGCATGAAGGAAATACGTGATCTTATGGGTTACTTGAGCTATTTCATGAAAGGACTTACTTCAGTGATTGAGTTCTGTGGAGTTAGATGAGCAGTTAATGGAGTTGTGTTCAATTTGACTTAGTTGAACTAGTTGTATTTAGTCTAACTGGCCAATAGACTAAGTGATGAGTTGTGTGAATTAGTTATTAATTAATTAATTAATTATTAATTCATAATGCAACTGAAGAATACATCAGTTAACTCAGTGCATGGACAGTTCAGAGGAGACAAGTGTTAGAGGTAAGTGAAAGGGTGAGTTGTGACTATCAGTTGTGCATGAGATTTGCACATGCAATGGGTTGAGTAATGCCAATGAGGCCAAGGGAAATTGTAGCTTGTTCTCACGTGATTTTTCCAAGTAAATATGAGTTTTCTTGAGCCATTATCATTCATTCTCTTGCAAGATTGCGCAGTGGAGGCAGGCAAGCAGCGGAGGAGATTTGGAGATCAGATCTGAGCTGTACTGTGTGTAATAGGTGGAGATAGTGCTGGATACTTGTGAAGAGTTTTGTACTATGTATTGTTACATGTTGTCAATCAATATAATATACAGATAGTTGGGGTTTTTAGCGAGATGATTTCCCCAAGAAAATACTGTGTTGATATGTGTGATTGATGCTTCTATGTGTGCATATTATTGTTTCTGCTTCTGTAAATTGATGATCAACGTAGAGGAGGTTATGTATCATGCATGTATTCCACAATAGTGTATAATCGGGATAATCTCTATGAATATGTGTCATATTATTCAAAAATTTTACATGGTATCAGAACTGGTTGATTTGTAGGAAAAGTTCTGCAAGATATCAAAGCGAGGATTGATTATCAGATCTATTATTCAGAAAGTGTTTACATTTTATTTCTTCAGGCAGAGTCTGCGATCGGGCCAGGTAGTCTCTGGATTCATCCTTCTTTTGGAAGGTGAGATATCCAGTGAATTCCCATACAGTCGACCTCTGTACGAGAAATACTTTGTTCTCACGAATTTTAGATCAGAAGTGGTTGAGTTTTTGAGCTGGTGGAATGGTACTCATGGATAAAACTTAGAAACATTAAGCGTGAGAATGGAGACAGTATGCCCCAGTATCTCACGAAGTTCGCCCAATGCCGGGATGTGCTAGGAAGTGTGGGGGTAACTGTTGATGATGAGGACTTGGTGAGCTTGGCTCTCATTGGTCTTCCGAAGAGTTGGCATTCCTATCAGGACTCTATCAATGGACGGGAAAAATTGCCAGGATGGGAGAAGACTTTGGTCAGATCTTGTGCAAGAGGAGATCAGGCGGAGCACCAGGGACAGTTCTTCATCCATGTATGATGAGTAGAACTGTGCCTTAGCGAGTAAGGTGAAGAAGGGGAAGGGGAAGGTTTCTCTTTTCGAATCCAGTTCTTCCAATGATGGGAAGAAGGTTGACAAGTCGAAGGTGAGATGCTTTCATTGTCATGAGTTGGGCCATTATGCTACTAATTTCCCAAATAAGAAGTCCAAGAAGGGATCCGGGGAAGGATCTAAAGGTGAGGCACTTGCTTCATATTTTGAGTTTGATTTCACACACTTCGCATGCATGGTTTCATCCATGATGGGAAGTGGTTGGTTTCTTGACAGTGGAGCTTCTTTCTACATGACCAGTGACAAAAGTTTGTTCAATACTTTGGAGGAGAAATATCTCCAGATACTCATAGGGATGGGTAAGGATGAGAAGTATAGTGTCTCAGGTGTAGGCATGATTATTTTTCATAGGGAGCATGGAGCTCACCTTACCTTGACCGATGTCAAGTATGTACCAGGACTAAAGAGAAACTTGGTGTTGATCATGATGCTAGAAGACAGAGGCTATGATGTAGTCTTCAGTAAGGGAAAGGTTTTCCTTAGACACATCATCACTAGACAGGTGAAGCAAATTGGTTCATGGGTCAAGAACCTGTATTCTCTTGAGGTTCAAGGTGCATGCAAAGCCTTGAGCAGCAAGGCAACTGATGGAGACTTGGTGGTTGAGAGGGAGGGTATATTACCTCTCAAAATGTAGAGCCAGAAGAAGTCTCAGACAATTGTGGAGGAGCCACGATTGGTGCAACAGCTTCAGGAGGTTGTGGAGCAGCCACAATAGGGGAAGCTAAGTGGAGATCGAGTAGAGACATCTACTCATGTAGAGACCTCCAGTAGGGGGAAA
>APFE030944700.1:0-39107 GCA_000404065.3 Pinus taeda
GTCTCCATCTTTCATCCTCAGGTTATACAGCTTTTTTCCGCAGGAACAATTTATTCACCAGAGACTTAGATTGGTACAAAGTCCCTAACTTGTCCCACAAAGCCTTCGCCGTAGCTTCCCCTGATACATTCAGCAATACTGAATCTGAGAAACACAATCGTATTGTGCTCTTTGCCTTCCAATCCAACTTCTTCCATTCTTTATCAGTCACTCCTGTTGGTTTAGTACCCGTATCTACCATGATCCACTGATCTTTATCCACCAACAGATCCTCCATCTTGAGTTTCCACAACTCAAAACTCTGACCATTGAACTTCTCAATCTCTATCTTTCCGATGCTCGCCATCTTCTTTCACCACCAGAATTGATCTTGCAGATCTCCCACTGAACAGGGTCTACCACAGGCTCGAGTGAAACCCCTCAGCAACAAAGGCATCCCCTTGAAGCCAAAACAGCTCTGATACCAAATGTAGGTTTTAACCCCATACAGAAATTACCTGCATACGAATTCTAAATCACAAAAGAATAAACAATGCAAGAGCATAACACATAAAAAACACATATGCACAGAGATTTTCCCCTGGATCCCAAACCCGGGACTACCAGCTTGATTTTTCATTATGTTCCTTTCAATGTCGCAATACATATTTATACATGCCGAAGCATCCAATACCATGGACCGAAAACCATCGCGTCCAAAACCATGGACCGAAAACCATCGAGTCCAAAAAAATTTGCGAAAATCATGCACAAAACCATAGGGTGAGTCCGCCCAACCTAATATAGGGTCCAAAACCAAAATTTTCCGGGGCGTTGCCCCGGACCCCATAAAGTGGGGTTACGGGTACCCCTCAAACCCCCTGTTAACTATGTGGAAAGAATATAACACAACCCAACACTTGTACTCACCTTAGCTTTAGCTTATTCTCGAGTGATTTCAAATTAGGATATACCATCTTATTCCTTGAGTCAACTAACATCCTAGATTTTTTTTTTCCTTTTAACATCTCTTAACAAAATTTATGAACTTGCTCTAGTGAAAATACCATGAGTCATCCATATCCATAAAAGTGAAAGTGTGGCACTTCCAAAGACTATCATTATCAATCTTATACTCATATTTTTCCACCGACACATTATCTTGTAGTAGTTGCATGAGCCTCTTATTATTATTGGATGAAAATTGCACCAAAAGCCTTAGGATTATATCTCCTCGTGCTAGAGTTTACACAATAAGAAAACTAATAACTGTTTCAAATTCTTTTGATAAGAAAACTAATAACTATTTCAAATTATTTTGAGTTTCATATGATTAATTAACTCAAAACATTACCATCACTAATATACCCTTTCTAAGCCATTATAATCCACTATCACAAGAAGCACTTTGATGACTCATCATCATTGCACTTGAATATATAAATTTAAGGTCTCTTTGAACTTTTTTAATTATATATATTTTTAATGTTTATAAATATTTATCAATAACACTTAATAATTACCAATTTAATTAAATATTAATAATTAGTTATAATTAATAATAATTACTTCTTTAAACATTGTAAATAAAATCATGATAAATTTTACACGTTTTGCATAATTAAAGAAGGAAAAAAAATCATCACAACTACTTTACATCTATTACAAACAAATTTGAATGCAACTTTTAAAATTAATGAAGTTTGACCTTTGATGTTTGTGTGGTTACAATGATCGATTTCCTACCTCGTTGATTTCATTTAAGTTACACACAAAGGAATTTCTAGGATGTGGTTCAATTGTCAGGTGGGGAAGGTTGGTTTCTATAGGCCCCGTGTCCAATTTTGAGCAGGACTATGAATGTCTTTCTTTTTGAAAAACCTGGTTACAATTGTCAATCTTAAGGATTTGGGATTTTGGGTACCCCAAAGGTGTTGAATCCATTTCTACCATTAAAAAATAATTTAAATACTTTCACAATTAACATCCAAGCAAAATTATAACCTGAATAAACAACTCATCAGTGTTTTTTTTGCTTATTCTTGTTGCAGCCTTCCATTTTTGGTCAATATTGTTTTTTGGTATCTTGCGTATTAGTAGCTCAATCTAAGGTATTGTATGCAGACACTTTGTTTGTCCCATAATTTATATGGGGCTTCTCTATTTTTGTTGACAATCAAAATTCATTAAAATTGGCAACTAGGGCAAAACTCATTGAGAGTTGTATGATTTATCTAAATATCATCCAATTCTGACAAGTATTCATGGAGATATGAATTTATTTGTGTTATGGGACAATTTGTCAAGGTTAGCCAACAAACAAATTTCCCACACTTGTCCTCCACGTTTTAGTATAAATAGAGGTGCCTTGCAAGTCATTTTAGACACACCTCTTGTGATCTCTTTCTCTCCACTTGTATTTAGGTTTTGGTGGGAGGAGAGATCCTAAGAGTGTACACTACCTTAAGAAGAAGATGCCTTAGCTCTACGCTGCTGTAGAGAACCTTAACGCTGGTATGGAGAAGCCCTAACCATTGGCCTAATGAAGAAATTTAATACACTGTAATGTAAGGATGCCCTAGACTCTAACACAGTCATGGTGAAGAAGGCTTTAACGCAGTAGAGAAGACATCTATAATGTAGGTCTAAGAGACCCTATGACGCTGATCTATGAGGCTCTAAATCTGTTGTCACAATGTGCCCTAGCCGCAGGCTTGTGAGAAGATCTATTAGCATAAAAGAGGAGTCATATATATAGCCTATCTAACACTATCCATGTTCCCTAAAAGAAGGTCTAATAAGAGACCTTAAGACGTTGTCAAAGGGAAGATTATACATTGTCCTAAGGGTGTTATCTAAAAAAACCCTATAGTTCAAAAGACACCTAGCCACAACAAGGAGTAAAAGTATCGAATCATACTTGGAATGGATATGTCTTCTTGTCATCCATGTTAGCCTCACACGACAAGGAGCAGTATCCTTGTGATCTCTCGGAGGAATGAATTTGGATGAGGACATTGTATTACAATATATGGATCTGCCTCCTTGCAATGTATATCAGTGATATCACAACAACTCAAGAAATAGCCTTGGTATAATATATATATGTGTGTGTGTGTGTGTGTGTGTGTGTCTATACTCTTTCATGGTTTGATGAAAGTAAAGTCGTAGTCTTTATATGTTTCAAAGAAATTCTCTTCAACATATTTATGTGCTATGTCGTAGGCTATAACACCATAGTTGAGACTACCATGGGGTTGTTGTCTTAGTTTGAAGACAACATAATGATGAATGCTGTAACATAATGAGGTGCAACATGATGTGATGGATGCAACAACATGATGATGATGCATTGTAGTATGCATTGAGTGTGTGATGGTGCAACACAGTGATGATGGACATGGTGTGATGGTGCAGCATGGTGAAACACATGGGTGCAACATGATGCAGCACAATGATGATGGACATGGTGTGATGGTGAAACATGGTGTAACACATGGGTGTAGCATGATGCAACACAATGATGATGGGTGCAATATGGTGCAACACAGTGATGATGGACATGGTGTGATGGTGAAACATGGTGCAACACATGGGTGCAACATGATGCAACACACTGATGATGGACATGGTGTGATGGTGTAGCATGGTGTAGCACATGGGTGCAGCATGATGCAGCGTAGTGATGATGGGTGTTGCATGGTGCAACACAATGCTGATTAGTGTAGCATGATGAGATGCAACATAGGTGATGGGTGCAATATGATGATGAGGTGTAGCTTAAGGATGGGTACAACATGGTGATGGAATCACTTGAGTTCAGATATTCTCCCTCATGTGTCATATTCTTAACGAAGATCTTTGCTCTTATTTTGTCAAGTCAAAATGTTGACTTCTGATGTATATGTATTATCTCTCTTTCTGTTGAACTATTGAAGAACATAACAAGAATTGATCAAGGGTTCCCCCACATTGGGGTTTGTCCTTGGCTGGTGCCACATCTTGTGTCCTCTTGTCTTGGCTTGTTTTCTGTGATTTATGTTTATGTTCTTTCTGCATTTTACTATCATGCTAAATGTGATTACTAATCTGATTGATATTGAGATAATATGGAAAATTGAAGTTTTCTCTCAGCGTAGAACATACCAAAACTTAACATGGTATCAGAGGTGAGGTGAAGACAAATCCCAAGAAAGAGTGAAAGAGTAATCACCGAAGACAGTTGGAAAGGACAAAAAGACTCAATGGGTTCCTCATCCATTGTCAAATTCACCAAGGGTGAAGTCAAAGCAAAGGATATTATCAAAGTGGTGCAGCGGAAGCATCTAGTGGCCTACCTACGGGTCACTTCAATGGGAATTCCGGATCTAATAATGGAAGGAAAGGGAGATGTCTTGCTTGCAATAAGTTTGGCCATTATGCGAGGAAGTGTCCAAATAGAAGGGGCACATCACTTGACGATGATAACAATCATTCTAGGGGCATGTTATATGATCAAAGGAATTATAGGTACAATGGAAAAGGAATTAAAGGAATGCAAGTCATCAAGGAAATGGCCGACTATTCAAAGAAAGCAAGGAACTCCAGGTATGAAGAATCAAATGTTGTTTCAAATAAGCTAAAGGAGTATTATCTTATATTTTCCCTCTCCACTACTTCTCCTCCAGACACTTTGGGAATCTAGCTTATTGATTGTAGTGCTTCAAGGCACTTCATCGAATAGAAGGAAGATTTCTCTAATTTGATAGAGAAGGAAAAAGGAAAATCTCCTCTAACAAGCTCACCTCATAGATATGCCCATGAATAGATCACTGCCTACTTGGAGGAATAGAAGGGTTGGGAAGGCAACCCTCGCCAGAAGACTGGATTGTTTCGTCATCAAAAATCTGTTGATTTGGAAATTATCTCATTATATGTAGTGGGTTGGATCCAGAGGCATCTCTAACCACTCGCCTATCTATCTAGAAATATCTGGTCCGCCTATCAAGCCCAAAGCCCTGTTCAAATTCATCTCATCCTGGTTACAAGATCCCTCGTACAAAAACTTGGTTACTAATTACTAGTCAGAAAACCCTCCCTTATAGGGACTCACTTAGGCCGAGGGTTTTTGTCAAAATCTTCTTTAGCTCAAAAATCTCACTATCAAGTGGGAAAAGGAAAAACATCAAAGGGATACCCATACCCTCTCCATTGTGGAATCGGCCTTGGTGGACCTTACGAATGATAACAACAGGGGTTTCTTAAGTGTTGAAGCCAAATTAAACTTGATCAAGCTAGAAAATCAAAGAGCCAGAATTCTGAAGGAAAGAGAGGAAACCTGGAGACTCAAGAGTCGTGCAATCTGGCTCAAAGCTGGGGATGAGAACACAAGGTATTTCCAAAAATTTTCCAAGGGAAGGAAAGCTTCCAATACTATCTAGAAAATGCCCATCCCGGATGGAGGTATTATGAAAACTTTTAATCAGCTATCACAGTTGGGCATCTCACACTTCCAACATCTATACAAGGAACCTTCAGTTACAAACCTTGCTAAGATCATTCAAGTAGCAGGGCATTTCCCAAGATTTGTTGGTCCGAAAGAGGCAATTGAGATTACTTCGCCTATCACCAGAGATGAACTTGAAGGGACTTTAAAATGGTTTCAAAAGGATAAAAGCCCTGGACCAGATGGTTAACCCATTGAATTCTATTTAGCCTTTTTTGACCTCATCGGGAACGATCTTCTCAATGTTGGTGAAGAATGCAGGACCTCTAGAAGATTGTATGCAGCTATCAATGCCACTTTCATTGCTCTCATTTTGAAATCTGATTCACCAACATCCTTCAATGATTTCCTCCCCATCTCACTCTGCAATACCCTGTACAAAATCATTACAAAGATCATAGCAAATCATCTTCGCCCCATACTCTCCCACCATATTTCCCTTGAGCAATTTTCCTTTCTCCAAAATAGGGAGATGCATGAGGCAATAGGTATAGCCTAGGAAGCCATTCATTCTATTAAATCTAGGAATCTAAAAAGCATAATCCTCAAGATTGATCTTTCTAAGGCATTTGATCAAGTTAGCTGGCTCTTCATCAAGATGATCCTGATCCACTTAGGGTTCCCTTTAGGATTCACAGACTAGATTATCTGTTGCATAACCTCAGCTTCCTATAGTGTACTGATTAATGGCTTGGCATCCCAATTCTTTCATGCCAAACATGAGCTTCGACAACAATTCCCATTGTCTCCTCTTCTATTTCTTTTAGTGATGGAAGTTCTCACCAGGCTCATCAGCAGTGCTAAAAGGGAAGTCAGACTCAAAGGATCGAAAATGAATGAACTCTGCCACCTCACACATGTGCTCTTCGTAGATGATTTTATGATCTTCCTAGATGGTAGCATCAGGGATTCGTCCTCCTTCCATGATATTCTAACCCTCTTTGAAAAAGATATAGACATGGCTACAAACCAGTCAAAATCTACTATTACTCTGTCACATACCACCCCACAGGAGGATAGAGCAGCCCACCAGTATTTTCATTATCAATCACATAACCTCTTGGATGGACTTAAATACTTGGGCTTCTAGATCAAACCCCACAGCTATCGGATTGTTGACTGGATCTGGTTAGTGATTAAAATTGAGAGGAGGTTGAAAATATGGAACCATAGATTTCTTTCAAGTGCAGGGAGACTTATCCTAATAAAATTAGTATTGGAAGCCACCCTGGTATATTGGATGTCACTTGCCTGGATCCCTTGGGGAATCCTTGGACGTATACAATAGTTATGCTTTCGATATCTATGGAATGACTAAAAGGAAGGTAAAACATTTGCATGGGTAACTTGGAAGAAAATTGCTATGCCAAAAAAATTGGGGGGGGGGGGGGGGGGGGGTGTTTTAAAAGATCTGCCTACTTTTTCCCAAGCTCTTGCAGCCAAGATGAGCTGGTCCCTTCTCACTGCACAGAATCCATGGACGACTGTGGCATATCATAAATACATTTGGCCACAACAAACATTGGACTAGGTACATTTACAAGACTAGCCTTGTGGGGGCATATCCATAGTATGGAAAGCAATCCTACAAACGATGGTTTTCATCAGAGTAGGCTTGGCTTGGCACATCAACAATGTAACATATGTTCGTTTAGGCATCGGGCCATGGATAGGTGGGGGGAATAGATATAAATTGCCTCCTGATATCATACATTATCTCAATCACAGGAATATCACGACGATTGTGTAGATTGCTAATCATGATCACAGTACCATATTTAAACAACAATGGATACTAGCACATGTTCTAGATATTCCTGTACAATGGCAGCTTATCTGGGAATCATATCTAGTGGCGTTGTTTGAAGCACATGTGACCCTCAGTCAGGACCCTGATGTTCTAGTCTGGATCCCAGCTGAGCATGGGAAATACACCCCAAAACTGGGCTATAACCATCTTCTATTGGACCGCAAGCCTACGCTCACTAATGCATGGTGGGTACAGATATGGAGACTGAAAACTCCCCCTCGGACACGCCTCTTCATGTGGAGTGTTCTAAGTAAAAAAACTCCCACAGGTGAATCCCTTATGCATAGATCTATACACGGCTCGATTTGGTGCATTCTATGTAATCAAGCATCTGAAACAAACGAGCACCTGTTCTTGCTCTGCCCATCTGTCACTCATTTCTAGCAAGCTGCTACACAACAACTCTCTATGCAGAATGCATGGCAGGGCTCTTCTATCCTCCAAGCATGGAACAATTGGATTAAAGCACACCCGGGAGCAAAGGAACAATGCCTACCTCTTATCATCTGCTAGACCTTATGGCTTATTCGGAACTGTATTATATTCAAGAACGAATCCACCCGCTGGCCACTACTCATTACAAAGGCGGTGGCAACCTATCATGACATCCCAGAAGAGGCAAAACCCCACACTCGCAAAATCTCGATCCCTGGATGGATTGATAAATCACAACCATGGGCTTTCTTCGATGGGGCTTCCCAACCTCATGGCTGCGAAGGGGGTTTCTTTCTATACCACTTGGAACAACATTGCTACAAAGTCAAACTGGGACTAGGGGAGGGAACAAACAATTTTTCTGAGCTTATTACTCTCACACATTTGCTCCATTTTGCACTAGCTCATAACTTCACTACCATACAGATCTTTGGAGACTCACAAATAATTATCAATTGGTTCAACAACAAAAATCATTGTCATGCTATTTCACTTCAAAATATTTTGGATGAAGTCTTCAATCTCAAAGTAGTGTTTAACATAGCCTCTTGTCATCATACATACAGGGAATACAATGAAGATGTTGACAGGCTTTCCAAGGAGGGCTTGCTACTACCCCGAGGCATGTGGATAATCTCTGAACAACAGGGAACAAATTTCTATCAATACCATCACAGGCCATATATAGACCTGGAGTATGATGCATGTGCATCTCACCCTTTTCTTAATTAAAGAAAAATCCAAGTGGAGCATGAAGACGTGGACCAGTGGAGCTGAATAAAGGGAAAAAACAGAGAAAATCTCCCTTAAAGCAGTTAAGAAAAAAAATTAAAGAGAGAATGGATAAGACTAGATAGACTTCCTATTATTAATAGCCATGCATGCTTTTTGGAGAGTTTTTGTGGAGAAAAATCAGAAGAGGATAGGATCGGTCCTTCATAAGACTTGTTATATAAATGTAATGCAATAGGGGTGTAATAGATATCTTATTTTGTGAAGAAAATTGTGAGTGGGCAAGATGTAGCCGAGCATGAGTTCGTTTTAAGGCTAAAAGGCCTTAACTTTGTAATTGTTCCGTAAATATATAAAAGTGTGTTTATGTTCTATGTTAATTGTATACGCTATGTGTTTTATAAATGAGTCAAAACTTGTGTTCTGTAAATAAAAATGGTGTTGCAGGCACTCGGCGGCGGCTGCATGAATGTTCAAATGAGAGCAAGATAGACTATAACGGTGAATTAATTAAAAGGCTTCCCAAAGATTGAGTGGGCCCATAACCCACAGGTCCAGGATCAAGATTTTTAAAGAATTTGGGATTTTGGGCAACCCCCAAAATCTCATTTTCATCAGAGTACCATAGGGTGGAAAGGCCATAACTATATTTATTTTAGTGTCAATTTATAGCTAAAACAACATGTATATATTTATATTTCTGCTGATAAATAGACATACAGTTTGAACATTGTATAGGAAATGGCAAGACCATCCATTTTGATACAACTACATTTTTTTGACAAGGTCTTCAACCTACAGTTATCGCATATGCCTTTGGCATCTACTACATATAATTCTTCCTCTTAATGAAAGATTACAATTTTTCCTTAGGAAAAATGATAGAGAAGGAAACAATCATGGACATTATCCTTGGAGTCAATGTCACCTATCCCAGAAAGGGTGTAGGGAATGCTACCCCTTAATTGAATAAGGGTAACAAGATTCATTTACAAGAAGTTCTTTATGTACCTGATCTCAAGAAGAACCCAGTGCCCATTTCGGCAATGGAAGTCAAAGGTTTCAAGGTGGAATTCAATGATGGAAAGGCACATGTTTGAAAAAGGAATTTTCAAGATGATTTTACTCTTAGGTTTAGGGTTGGAAATTTGTATCAAGTTGTAGGAAGTCCATTGATGACCATGTTAGTTGACACATCTCTTCTATAACACCGAAGATCTGGTTATTATGGGGCCCTACCCGATGTGAGTCAAATGGTGACAAGAATGCCTGAATTCAAGAAGAGCATGTAGGTACATGATCGAGAATCTCATGTATGCAGGTGAAAGAAAGCTCTCTATGATTTAAAGCAAGCACCCTGAGCTTGGTATGAGAGGATTGATAGCTATTTAATGAAGCTGAGATTCACTAAGAGTGAAGCCGATCCAAGCCTTTGCTTTAAGTTGTGGATGATAGACCTCCCATATTGGTACCTTATGTGGACAATATCTTTTTGGTAGGTATAGACCCTCTCATTTACAAAAGTAAGAGGGAGTTGGATTCTAGATTTGGAATGGTGAACTACAAGCCGTGACTACCTCGATGAAGCATAACTTTAACAAGTTATGCGGTAGTGATGTTGCACCTAATTTGGGAAATGCCTCTGAGTTTTATAAACTCATACTAGCATTGATGTTCTTAGTAAACTCCTGTCCGAATATATGTTTTTCAGTTAACATGTTGAGATCATATATGGTTGAGCCTCATTGGATTGGTTCCAAGAATCATTTGAGAAATCTTTAGGGCACAATCTCTCATGTATTGAGATACACTACCGGAAATGTGAAGCTGCATGATTATTCTGATGTTGATTAGGCAGGTAGTCTGGAGGATTGCAAGAGCACTTCTGGGTGCTGGTTCTCTTTGGGTTATGCTTTGACATCCTAGATGAGTAGGAAGTAGAAGTCAATTGCTTTGAGCACCATTGAGGCCAAATACATAGTTATGAGTATGAACTCGTGTGAAGTTGCGTGGTTGAGGAAGATCTTCAGTAAGTTGTTTGGACACATGCTGGATACCATCATGATCTTCAGTGACAACTAGAGGGGGATTTGACTGTTGAGGAATCCCGTGTTCTATGATTGCTCCAAGCATATAGACATGCGGTACCAATTTATCTGGGATATGGTACATCGAGGAGTAAGAAGGTTCCATCACATTAGGATTGATGCCCAGGTAACCGATATTCTGTCGAAGCCCCTCGGAAATGTCAAATTCTTGACACTCCGAGAATGATTAGGAGCCATGGAGAGACTCTCTCC
The DNA here is from genome assembly GCA_000404065.3 of Pinus taeda. Classification (NCBI taxonomy): domain Eukaryota; kingdom Viridiplantae; phylum Streptophyta; class Pinopsida; order Pinales; family Pinaceae; genus Pinus; species Pinus taeda. The sequence goes on from APFE030944700.1 coordinate 10,742, forward strand.
TAAGGGTCTTGTATGATATGGACATTGAGCTTTGGGAGCTCCGGGGGCCTTGGGGGTATATATTGGAGCAATGAGTAACCGTAGGGTGAGTGGTTCAACCTTCCCATAGTGGTCTGCTATGTAAGCAGGATGAGTGGTTCATCCTTCTCCTATTGAGACACAATCATAGGGTGAGTGGTTCAGCCTTCCCCTAGTGATTTGTTGTGTACAGGGTGAGTGGTTCGCCCTTCCCCTAGTGATTTGTTGTGTACAGGGTGAGTGGTTCGGCCTTCCTCGGAGATACCCCTGGCGACATCTAGGCAGGATGAGAGGTTCATACTTCTCCTACTGAGACATCCTACCCATGCAATCTGGGACTCATGGGAAGTACCTCTCATCTAACCAATAAGTAGGGAAAGGACGATAGGGACGATAGTAGTACCGATGGATGCATTGGGTTACTACAGTACTCCTTATGTTAGGATGATATTGGTCTGGGATCAATTGGAACTGACTTCGGTCAGTAAGAGTGATATAATTTACTCTCTTTTGGAACTAATTTCGGATCCATTAGAGTGGTACGATACACTCTCTTTATTTGGAATTGATTTTAGATCAATAAGAGTGGTATGACACACTCTCTTTATTTGGAATTGATTTCGGATCAGTAAGAGTGGTATGAGACACTCTCTTTTATATGGGACTAACTTCGGGTCAGTAGAGGATGATATGATACATTCTTGATCATTTCTTCTTCTTCATACTTTAGCAGAGCAAAGTAGTGTAGGGCACTGATGGCAGAGATAGTACAATCTGGAAGATGGATTATCAGATGGAGTTCTCCCTAGTTGAGAGGGAGTGTTAAAATTGAAAACTAGAGCCAAACTCCATGTGGGTCTACTTATTCATGGTGGTTGATATTTTTCTTGGATTCCTCTCATCGAGAGGTGTAGGATTGATCTAAATATCAGCTGATTCTGACAAGTATTCATGGAGATATGAATTTATTTATGTTATGGGACAATTTATCAAGGTCGGCTAGCAACCAAATTGCCCCCATTTGTCCTCCAGCTTTTAGTATAAATAGAGGTGCCTTGCAAGTCATTTTAGACACACCTCTTATGATCCCTTCTCTTCACTTGTCTTTTGTTTTTGGTGGGAGGAGAGATCCTAAGGGTATACACTGCCCTAAGAAGAAGATGCCCTAGCTCTACGCTGCCATAGAGAACCTTAACGCTAGTATGGAGAAGCCCTAACTGCTGACCTAATGAAGAAATCTAATACGTTGTCATGTAAGGATGCCCTAGACTCTAACACAATCATGGTGAAGAAGGCTTTAATGTAGTAGAGAAGGAATCTATAACCTAGGTCTAAGAGACCCTATGATGCTAATATATGAGGCCCTAAATCTGTTGTTACAATGTGCCCTAGCCGCAGGCATGTGAGAAGATCTATTAGCAGAAAAGAGGAGACATATATACAACTTATCTAACGTTGTCCATGTGCCCTAAAAGCATGTCTAATAAGAGACCTTAAGACGATGTCAAATGGAAGCCTATATATTGCCCTAAGGGTGTTATCTACAACAAACCTATATGCAGTTCAAAAGACACCTAACTATAGCAAGGAGTAAAACTCTAGACTCATACTTGGAATGAATCTCTCTTCTTGTTATCCATGTTAGCCTCGCATGACAAGGAGTAGTATCCCTATGATCTCTCGGAGGAATGACTTCGGATGAGGACACTATATTACAGTATATGGATCTGCCTCCTTGCAATATATATCAATGATATCAGAACATCTCAATAAATATCATATTATATATATATATATATAATATATATATTATATATATATATATATGTATATATATAAAAGATGTATATGTATGTTTGTACTCTTTCACGGTTTGATGAAAAAAAAGTCATAGTCTTTATATGCTTCAAAGACATTCTCTTCAGCATTGCTATGTGTTAGGTTGCAGGCCATAGCACCATAGCTAGGACTACCTTGGGGCTGTTATCTTAGTTTGAAGACAACATGATGATGAATGCTGCAACATGATGTGATGGATGTAACAACATGAATGGGTGTAGCAACATGATGATGATGCATTGAGTGTGTGATGGTGCAACACATGAGTGCAAGACAGTGATGATAGACATGGTGTGATGGTGCAGCATGGTGCAACACATGGGTGCAGCATGATGAAGCACAGTGATGATGGACATGGTATAATGATGTAGCATGGTGTAGCACATGGGTGCTGCATGACGCAACATAGTGATGATGGGCATGGTGTGATGGTGCAGCACATAGGTGCAACATGGTGCAGCACAGTGATGATGGACATGGTGTGATGATGTAGCACATAGGTGCAACATGATGCAACACAATGATGATGGACATGGTGTGATGGAACATGATGCAACACAATGATGATGGACATGGTGTGATGGAACATGATGCAACACAATGATGATGGACATGGTGTGATGGTATAGCATGGTGCAGCACATGGGTGCAACGAGATGCAGCACAATGATGATGGACATGGTGTGATGGTGCAGCATTATGCAACACAATGGTGATGGGTGCAACACGGTGCAACACAATGATGATGGACATGGTGTGATGGTGCAACATGATGCAACACAGTGATGATGGACATGGTGTGATGGTGTAGCATGGTGCAACACATGGGTGCAACGCGATGCAAGACAGTGATGATGGACATAGGGTGATGGTGTAGCTTGATGCATCACAATGATGATGGATGCAGCATGGTGCAACACAGTGACGATCAGTGTAGCATGATGAGATGCAACATAGGTGATGAGTGCATCATGGTGATGAGGTGTAGCTCAGTGATGGAATCACCTGAGTTGAGATCTGCTCCCTCATGTGTCATCTTCTTAAAGAAGATCTATGCTTTTATTTTGTCAAGTCAAAATGTTGACTTTTGATGTATATGTACTATCTCTTTCTACTGGACTATTGAAGAACATAAGAAGAATTGATCAAAGGGTTTCTCCACATTGGGATTTGTCCATGGGTGACACCACATCTTGTTTCCTCTTGTCTTGACTTGTTTTCTGCAATTTATGTTTATATTCTATCTGTGCTTTACTATCATGCTAAATGTGATTGCTAATCTAATTTATATTGAACTAATTTAGAAAATTGAAATAAATTTGTTATTAGCATACAACATACCAAAACTTAACAGAGTTGTTTGGGTTTGGGTGTGAATATTTTATATTACCGTGTTTAGCATTAAAATCTAGATTCCTAGTTTCAAAGGAAAATGTTTTCCAGCGGAATATTACACCATGGCAAATAGAATATTAGGAAATTCAGAACTATGCAATTGTAACTCCTTTTTATTCAATAAAAATAGTTGGTAGTTGGTTTTTTTCCTGTTTCACAAAAAACATACAACGCTTGCCCATAGAATTGAACCATGAAACTCATGATGTCACTAAGAAATTGAATGTAGACCCGCCGCAAAACTCGACAAACTTCTTTCTCATTACGAAATCTCCACGTATAACGCTTGCGTCTACGTGACATTCACTGGTTGTCTGTGAATAGTTTTAGAGGTTGTGTTCAGCGGTATATAAGTTGTTGGGTTTTAATTGCTTTTAAATTAGATGATTTATATATTATTTATATTAACTCGATAAAATATATTTATTAATTTGAAAAGATAATAAAATATAAATATAAAATATATTAATTTTGTTAATTAAAGTTATTATTAGTGATTGTGGTTGGAGGAAGTAATGGAATCTTTTTTACCTAAATTTATTTTTTGCAAGTTATATGATGGGTGTTGATGGTATCAAACAATATATAATTTTTGATATTTCTTAGGAGTTTCAGAAGAAAAAAAGCGTAATATATTCTTATAAGAAAGTTACATATCGCAAATGTACGAAGCATATGCCGAAATATTCAAATAAGAGGAATACATAGTGCATATGCAGAACCATATGCAAAATGTGCAAATACAGATCTCAAATATAGGCCCTAAAGGCCAAATATTGCCCACAGGCAAACCAAATATTGGTGTAGAAGAGGCACCATGAAACCATGCAAATATGCAGCAGATGCAAGAGCAGCAAGATCTGTCTGTCCATAGAGGAAGGAGAGGCACGAAACGAGGTATGGGAGCAGCCACATAAGCCACTCCAACCCCGCCCCCTCAAACTCTCCACCTGAAAAGGACAAAAAACAGAGAAAGAAATGCTGCCACAATCATCCGCAGCTGCCAGCAGAAAAGACCATCCATGACATCCATAGAAGTGGCACGAAACAGGGCAGGAGCACCGCTATTCCCTCAACACTCCAAGGATATGCCTTGTCCAGAAATAAACCAGAATGCATCCGAGAAGGTGAAGTCCCACCGGAGCAGCAGCAATCACCGGGGGCAGAGGCGGCAAAGGAAGCCACCTCGCCCCCGCTCAGAAACACTGTAAACCAGAAGCAATACCGCGGAGTAGCTGGATGAAGCCCTGCTACAACGCTCCTTCGCCTCTCCTGAAACCCTCCTTTCAAACCCCTGCTCCCCTGCTGCTCGCAGCTCCTATGCTTCTGTTCGCTCCTCCCCTCGACGCCGCTTCCAGGCTTCTGTTGCAACTCCCCTCCTGGCCGCTCCTAGGCGCCCTGCTGCTCGCCCCTGTATTCCTGCAACTCAGCTCCTGTCCACTCCTGCTCGCTCGACCTCCTCCTCTCCTATCCGCTCCTGTTCGCTGATATCCTGTAGGTCAGCTCTGGTCTCTCCACGACCGCTTCTGCTCGCTAAAACCTTGCAGCTCAGCTCCGATCTCCCCGCTCCAGCTCTCCCTGATACCCGTTGCTCCTCCGCTTCTGTAACCCTGCAAAACAACAGCTCCTGACCGCTCCTGTGTCGTTCGACCTCCTCCGCTCCTATCCGCTCCAGCTCAATCGGCTCCAGCGCTCCCTCCTCCACTCTTACACTCCTGTACCCGCGATAGCTCCTCCGCTCCTGCTCCGATGCTCTCACGCCCTCCTCCTCTCACTCGCCCACTCCCGCTCCAGCTCAATCGGCTCCAGCGCTCCCCCCTCCGCTCTTACGCTCCTGTACCCGCGATAGCTTCTCCGCTCCCGCTCCGATGCTCTCACGCCCTCCTCCTCTCACTCACCTTCAGCACGACCTTCCCCGCTCTCTTGCCCTCTCCCGCACCTGCTCACTCACACAGCTTCTGCTCCTCAGATCCCTGCAACACGGCTCCAGCACCGCCCTCCTCCGCTTGCTCGTTGTCTCCCGCTTCTGCTCCTCAGATCCCTGCTTCTCGTCTCCAGCACGCCCTCCTCCGCTCGCTCGCCCACACCTATGCAATGTTGCCAACATGTCTTTGTTTATTGATGTAGAATGGTCAAGCAAGCAAAGCTGAAGGAGAAAGAGGCAATTAAGTAGAAAGAAAGAAATGAACAGAAGAGATGGAAGAGAAATGGCTGGAACATGAACTGAAAAGGGAGAAACGATATTTCTTAGGAGTTACATGATAGATGCTGATAGTATCAAATAATATATCATTCTTGATATGAAATATGTAGAATTGTACCCGTAAATAATAAAAAAAATTCCTGTAAATTAGTAGTAATTTTAAATGCTATAATAAGTGATATGATGACTTTGAAATAATTGGATTTGAATTTGACTATTTGTATATCAGTATTGTGATGGGTAATATAATGATTTAATAGTAATTGAAATTGAATTACTTCTCAATTTGATTATTTATATATCATTCGCATTAAATACTATGTAATTTATCGAATAAATAGGGAGTAAATATAAACCAATAATTCACTTATAACCTAAATTTCCATTATATCAACCTGATATTACATTATTCTCTTCCAATGAATAAAATAAAAATAATATTATCCTAGTCAAATAAACCAGATGAAAAAATTGTAAACTAAATCTTAACTTCATAAACAATATTTACAATATAAAGAGATCCAACAATTAAATACAGCATGAAAATAATAAATAAAAATATAACATCAATGTCTCCCAATATTCCCAAATGCAATATTCCCAAATGCAACATAATTTTATGATAAAATTTTGTCGAAACCTGTTATTCAAATGTTGTGGCCTGACAACCTATACTGACAAAGCTTCCACTACTAAATTCTCTACCGTTGATAAGCCTAGCAAGAAAAATGGCATGGCAGATCACCTCAGCCAATGGAGGAATAGCCACTTGTTGAAGAGGAACTTGATCAGATCCCTGATGATGAGCATACCAAAACAAATAATTTAAAGTCTCCAAGAATTTCTACATGCATCAGCGGGTCTCCATGATTTTCCCAGATTGGGAGACGATGAATTGACAGTGACGTTTCTGTATTCCGCCCAGTCATCAAGTACATTTCTCAGATCAATGAGCTTGGCCTTCAGGCCTTTGCAGCAGTTTGCGTGCATGGTGTAAACATCAACCAAGTCTGGGCTCCTCTGGCAGAATCCCCCAAAATACTTGGTTTCCAAGAACATAAACTTCATACCCCTTTCAGCAAATGCGGTTGTGGACTTCAGAATATTTAAGACGTCCTGCTCTTTTTGGCCAGGGAAAGAGCTTCTTGACAGATACCAGTCTTTGTAAAAACTGATGGTTCGTTCATTGGAACGGACGTACATGAATCCTGTGTTGGCCGCGTTCTTGACATCAAAAGGGTTGCCATTGTAATTGTCACAAGTGATCTGGATGTCTGCATCTTTCCCCAGCCTTTCGAAGGGATTTCGCAGCCACATTATGTCAGAGTCCTGCACAACTTAATAAATGTTATTTTTTTAAATTTAATGTTTCAGAATTTTATGGACAGGAGTAACTTCAAACAATTAATTTAAAGCCAGTTTAATCTTTGGAATATTTTAAACTAAAATACCCAAAACTTGATAAATTCCAAAATATTCTTAAAATCCAGCAATTTACATTCCTGAAATCCAGAAATTTCGTTGGAACCTCTTAAAACTAAAAAAACGAAAAAAGGCTCGAACATGAGACAAATTTCCCTGCATTCTTTACCCACTTACCGAGAAAACCACACTGTAACCACGTTTCAGAATTTCTGCCAAGAAGCCAAGCCTCCTCCACATCATTTTCAAGTAATCGTGGCTCATGTACACTTTCTCTGCAGAGAAATCAACGCCACTTGTCTTCAAAGAGTAGCAGAGCGAGTGAATTTGAAGGCAGCGGTTGTAGGCCTTTGCATCCAAAGCAACAATTAGCAAATTGTTCAGCAAATCCTGTGTCCCTTCACCCACATGGAAGCTCTGCAGAAAGAGATCAATCATGGTACTCGGCTCAGCCCAGGCCCCATTCAAGGCCGTGATTATTACTGTCTTGTTTGGGTCCGCAGCTTTAGCCAAAACTAAATCTAATTCATCTTGAGGGGGAGCAGGGGGGGGCGCAGGAGGAACTGGAACTGGTGCAGGCACCATTAAATTCTTCTGCACACGAAAAAAACAAAAATTAAAAAGCATGAGGGATTGAATTGGATATGTGCTGAAACAACAGACAAGGAGTGGCATTTAATCACCCGAGGCAATTTTTGTGCAGATCCCATGGAAAAGTTAGACATTCCAGTAAGCGTGCGTGGAACAACAGGAGTGGACGCCTGAGAATTCCACAAGGCCCATCCGATGCCTGCGATGCAAAGTAGGGTAAGGAATACCTCCCTCACAAAATGTTTGCGAGCCATTATTACACAAACCTACGCCTCGATTTTTGTTTATTTCACAGCATTGACAGTGATCTCATTATGCACAAATTCCCGATTGATATGTAAGCTGAAGAGGTTTCAACTCTGCAAGTTGTGACAATCATCACCTTCGCCAATGAAATCACAGACTTGTTGAAATTTTAAAACAGGAAATCGAACAAAGAGCAGGAATTGCAAATATCGATCACCGTGTTCGGAATTCTATTTTATAGTTTGGTGGGAGTGGTTTAATTTGTTTATCGAAGTCGCTGAAGTCGCTGCAACGGTGGCTACTTTTACCAGGTGAAATATGACTATGGTTATAATGTTAGTACTATATCCATTTTAACTATAATTCGAGTAAGTTGGACATAGATTAAGTTTATATATATATATAATATATATATATTATTAATTATTTTATTTTATTTTTATTTTTATTATATTTTGATTTAGTCAAAATGTTTACTAGATATTACATTACATGATGACATCTCTAACATGTTCCATTATATTACAACATTTCTATTTTATTAGGAAAGAGAGTGTCTTTGAGTAGGAATAGAGTTGTCTTAGTGAGTCTTTTGGAAGTTTTTCCGGTTTAATTTCTCTAAAATCTAGCAGGAATTTGTTGAAACCACAAGTTTATTTCTCTAAAATCCAGCAAGAATTTATTGAAATCACAAATTTGATGGCAAAGTGTTGTAGGGGTTTTTCAAGGTGCTGATGCAGTCAAAAAACCAGTTTAAATAACATATATCAAGATTTCACCAAGTTGTCTTTAGTGAGACTTTTTTCGAAAACTAGTTTAAATAACACAAATCAAGATTTCACCGAGTTGTCTTTAGTGAGACTCTTTGGAAGTACGGTGTAATTGTTGTAAAATCCAGCAAAAATTTATTGAAATCATAAGTTTGATGGGTCACTGGTGCACAATCAAAGTGCCCTAAGGGTTTTTCAAGGTGATGATGCAAGTTTAAGTAACCGAAATCAAGATTTCACTGAGTTGTCTTTAGTGAGACTTTTTGGAAATTTTCCAATTTAATTTCTCTATAGTCCACCAGGAATTTATTGAAATCACAAGTTTAATGGGTAACCCGTGCACAATCAAAGTGCCAAGGGGTTTTTCAAGGTGCTAATGTAGTCAGAAAACCAATTTAAATAAAAAAAATCAAGATTTCACCTCAAAAATTTCGTTGGATTTCACAAAGTCCAAAAAGTCACACTAAAGATAGCTCCAGTGTAAATTACTTCATAACATGATAATAGCTAGTTTAACTTCATTTAAAAAGGAAGATAATCCATCACTAATTGAACTAGGACATAATTTTAAAAATAATATAATTTATAGTTTTTATTTTTTGTCTCAAATATACTAAAGTATTAGTATATGTTTGCTAAATATTATTTTTTATAAATTAATATAAAACTTAATGTATTAATATTTAGGTGGTAGATTTCCACTGTGTATAATTTGATGATAATGTTGAAGTTTCACCTATCTTCATAAATACTAAGCTTAATTGATGATACCATGAATAAATAAGTTTAGAACATGACCACTAGAGATAGGATATAAGAAGAATCTAAGGTCCCTAAGATAGATGGCTTTTTGCTATGGTCTACCTGGAACAAGTGATCCTCCTGTAGAGGCATTGGGGGAATAGCTTGTTACATTAAGAAGAACATCCCCCCCCATGCTAGGATTTATAAAAATGACCCTCACAACCAATATAGTTGGATAGAGATCAGTGACATTAATAATAAAAATTCCTATATAGCAATATGTTATTTCCCCCCATCAATTCTAACTTCTATAAGAAGAAGAATCTAGATAAAACTAGTCCTTACAATGGTTTAGAGAATAATATTTCTAGCCTAAGGAATGACAGTAATATCCTTTTAATATGTGACTTTAATGCTCGAACTTCAAACAACCAAGCTATTATTCTAAGTAGTCATTCCAACCCCAATCCTCTTTGGTTAGACAAAGACCCTACTTTGGCTAGTAGGTACAAAAGGAGCTCTGAAGACCTCAGGGAAAATTTGTTTGGGTCAGAGCTAGTCAAGCTTTGTAGTGCTTAAGATCTCATAATTTGCAATGGTCTAGAGAAGTGGCCCAATTCTAGCAAGATGACCTGCATCCATGGACTTGGTAGCAGTGTGGTAGACTACGTTATTTCCGATCTCCCATTATACAACGAAATAATAAATTTTGTCATCTTAAACGACCACAAACCTGACTCTGATCATAGGCCTTTACTTATAACTCTCAATTTTGTCATGCATAAAGTTCCCACAAAAAATAATACTTACAGCCAAAAGAACTTAATATTTGATAGAAATAAAAATGATCTCTTTCTAAATGAATTAAAAACTAATTTGCTTCCTTTATCTAGTATAGACAACATAGAAGACCTCTATCATAATTTTATTACAACCCTCATGATCTTTTTTCACCCCGGGAGCCTGATGCAGGAGCATCTAACTCCCAATGATGAAGCAGACAGACCCCAAACAGGTTCACGAACAGGACACCAAGGTTGTCGGACCTTGCTGGAAATAATTTTTCTTTTATTGTCAAATTTATTTTTACAGGTCAGAGGTAGTTAGGAGATTCACTTTTCAACTCTTTGTATGTAAGGTTGTTAATTAGTTTTATTGGTAAGAGAAGGCTAGTTTAGGTGAGTTAAGGAAATAACACTCAATTGCTTTTAAAGGTCTTTTGATTATCTGGACAGTTGTATTTTAAGAGAATAGAATATGTAACTGTTTTGTAACAGACAAACAAACTAAAAGCCGTAACTGCAAGAGGCTATAAAAGAAATGCAGTGATGAAAAAGAGGGGTCCTTTTTTGACCTGAGAGAGAAAGATTGAATAAGAAAATTAAGCAGAGCATTCAAGTACGAGAGAAAACTGTCCATCTCCCTTTCTGTTATGTATTGTCTAACTGATTGAATTATTTTTTTTCACATATGGGTATCATTCTTTTTGTTGTTACTGTAAATTAAATTGCAACCAGAAGTAGAAAAGAAGTGAAGTGCGAGAACCTTGCCGACCAGCAAACAGAGTCACGGCATAGAGAACGCGGCCACGGTTCAACCCACGGTATTCCATTCAACGATTAAGTGAAATATAATGGAGTGAAAAATCATCATCGTAAATCAAATATACAGGTACACAAGCAAAGTTCCTTTCTCTTGAAATTCAATTTAACACAGTTATGTTACAGTCCGTATGTCCCCATGTCATTTAAAAAAAAGGAGTAGAGTGACTAAACCCTTAAGGGTTACATACAGCATTCAAAAACTAATACAGCATTCCTAAATAGTAAATCCGTGTTGAAATCGGAATCGGTTACACCCATACCCTAATTGGGAACGAAGGGACGAAACCCTCGTTGGTATAACCATATGACCAGTAGAAGAAACCCTCGTAGGGGTTGAACTGAAAAACAGAACAAAAGTCAAGGAAGCCGCAGCATAGGCGGAAGAAACCCCACCGACCAACACGCAGACGGAAAAACAAAAAAACCAGTAACCCTATCAACCTATTAACTGGCAGAAACTACCCACAAGCAGAGGTTCCAGGCCTACCCAGTATCCATTATCGACTGATAGCTGTAGCAGAAGAACGAGCCAGTGCGTCCTCCAGGTTCCGAAGGGATACCTGTAAGCCAACAAACCGCATATGTTAGGTTGAGAAACACAGGGTAAGGAGACCCCGAGCTAAATCTCAATCAAACTGAAAGACAAACGAGTAAAGAGAATAGAGATTACCTGGAAGCCGTGTGTGGGAAAACCACCGAACCAGAACCGGATACGCCATGGGCAACTGTATGAGAAAAGGAGCAAACGGATCAGAATAAATATAACGGAGAATCAGAAATTTAAATCAGGGACAAACTAGTTTACCTGAGTGGAAAGTCTTCCACGCGACCCATCGACCTGCCGAACGGTGAAGCAGTAGCAGTTCCGAAACCAAGAGCTGGGTAGCCAAAAATATAGAAAAGAATGCGCGACAGAGACATACACTTCGTATACAAGAATGGACAGACATCGGATTAGATTCCCAGAAAGCGAAATTGTAGCCGACAATATATACTTAACCTTTCTAAATAGCTGACCAGACTACAGACAGGCCTTACCAGAGTATACTACGCCATTAACAGAACCGGAGGAACCTCATATTTTCAGCACTGAACTACAGAACAGCCAACGTAACCGCTCCAAAGATCCGAGCGTTAATAGAGCTCCAAAACCCTTCAGGTGCAAGATTAAAGGTCGAAGTATCCCGAAGACAAGTTTAGGGTTAGGTTATGTACCAAAATCGAGACAAGGACAGAGTCATTTAACGCAGCCATAAATTCCTCAGCTACCAGATACAACCGCGGGAGAAATATCAGTGTGTGGGTAGACACGTAGACCTACAGGTGGACACAAAAGGCATTAAATTCCGCCAGCGTGGGCTGGGACCATCAGAGTGGTATCAGAGCAGTTAAGCTGAATAGATCCGAGGGAAATGGAAGCAGTCAGACGAGGACGAGGACGAGGCAGAGGTGCCCGAAGGGTGGCAGACGAGGCATTGAGGGAAGAACTTAGAATTCTTACTGCCCGACTAGAAGCAGTGGAGGCAGGCAGACGGAGAGATCTGGAATTAGGGGACGTGAGTGATGAAGAAGTGGAAGCACCAGCAGGAGGAGATGAAGGTGACACACCTGAAGTAAGACTGTTGAAGTCTGTACTATTGTCAAATAGTAAACCAAAACCAGATTTACCGACTTATGATGGCAGCTTAGCGATTGATGTAGTTTTAGATTGGATCAACGAGATGGATAAGTACTTTGAATGCGAAGAAATCAGTGAAGACCGTAAGGTCAAGTTTGCAGCAACGAAGTTGAAGGGACACGCCACACTGTGGTGGGACAGTGTCCAGAATGAGAGAAAAAGGCTGGACAAGCCTCCGATAAAGACCTGGGCAAGGATGGTCGCTAAATTGAAGGGCAGGTTTCTGCCAAGAGATTACCAGGTTTCGTTGCATAGACAAGCTCAGAACTTAAGACAAAGGGGTCTGACGGTAAAGGAGTATACAGAGGAATTTTACCGAGTAAATTTACGAGCAGGATATACAGAGGACACAGCAGAGAGAACAGCCAGATATGTGAACGGGCTGAGAATGGAAATTTTAGATGAGATAAGTATTTTGTCTCCCAACAATACAGAGGAGGCATATCAGAGTGCAGTGAAAGCAGAAGAAAAGCTTAACCGAAGACAAAACGCCCGGAGAGGACGTGGGTCTAATAGAGGAAGAGGCCAGTCCTATGGGAGAGGCCGAACTGCCAGCAACAATGAGGAAGCCAGCAGTTCAAAGGCTTCGGGAACAGCAGAGAGAGGAGATGGAATGAGGGGTGGCAGATCATACCAGCGTGGTAGAGGAACCGGTCGCGGAAGGGGAACCGGATACCAGTGCTATAGATGCCACAAATGGGGGCACCGCTCTTTTGAGTGCCCAGAGACGGATACTACTGGACAGAGAGGCGCCTATATGGCACAACCAGAGGAGGCGACAGCACCTCCACAAGAGGCAGAAAATGCCCCGGAGACAGGGGAAGCTCTAGTATTGCACAAGGTGTTGGTGAAGCCAATTGCTGAAAACATTGAACGGACGCAACGGAAGGCTCTGTTCAGAACAGTTTGTAAGGCACAAGGTAAGTGCTGCAAAATGATAATTGATAGTGGGAGTACTGACAATCTGGTGTCAGTTGAGATGGTTGAAAAGTTGGGGTTGAAACGTCTGAGACATCCCACTCCATATCGAGTGTCCTGGTTACAAAAAGGACACCAGTTATTGGTAGATGAGCAGAGTGAAGTAGAATTCCAGATTGGGCGTTATAAGGACAGAATTGTTTGCGACATTATGCCAATGGACGTATGCCACATTTTATTGGGCAGACCTTGGCAATATGACAGGAAAGTGATACATGATGGGGAGCTGAATTGTTATAAGTTTGAGAAGGACGGGATTAAGCATACCCTGGTACCCATCAAAGAAGAGAAAGAGGCGATTGAAGGAAGTGAACCAAAGGCGTTATTGATGAACGGGAAACAATTTTTGAGACAGGTTGAAAATAGTGAGATGAATTTTGCTGTAGTGAGGAGAGCTAGGACAGTTGTGTTGCACACGGAAATCGCAGATTTGCCTGTAGAAATACAGCGAATGTTAGAGGAGTTTGCAGATATAGTAGTGGATGACTTGCCGGATAAGCTACCTCCCAAGAGGAGCATTAGCCACCATATTGATTTCATACCAGGGGCCAGCTTACCGAATAAGGCAGCCTATAGAATGAGTCCTAAAGATAACGAAGAAATTAAAAAACAGGTGCAGGAGCTATTAGATAAGGGGTTAATCAGGGAGAGCTTGAGCCCATGTGCTGTACCGACAGTTCTCGCTCCCAAAAAGGGAGGAGAGTGGCGGATGTGTACAGACTCCAGAGCCATCAACAAAATCACCATACGGTACAGGTTTCCCTTACCCCGCATGGATGATATGATGGACTGCTTGAGTGGGGCGGCCTATTTCTCCAAGATAGACCTGAAAAGTGGATACCATCAAATACGGATCCGTGAAGGGGACGAATGGAAAACAGCCTTTAAAACGAATGAAGGCTTATATGAATGGCTGGTTATGCCGTTCGGTTTAAGCAACGCTCCCAGCACTTTTATGCGACTCATGAATGAAATGCTCAAGGAGTATATAGGAAAATTTGTAATTGTTTATTTGGATGATATACTGATTTTTAGTAAAACACGTGAAGAACACCTCCGGCATGTACGAAGAGTGCTTGAAAAACTACAGCAGAATAAATTATTGATTAATCTGAAGAAGTGTACATTCTTGCAGAAGGAGCTGATTTATCTGGGGTTCGTGATAGCAGAGAATGAATTGAAGATGGATCCGGAGAAAGTGACAGCAATCGTGCATTGGCAGTCACCCAAAAATTTGTTCGAGATAAGGAGTTTTCATGGATTAGCAAGTTTTTACAGAAAATTTATTAGAGATTTTAGCAGGATCTGCGCTCCTATGTTGGAGACCATCAAAAAGGCCAGCCAGCCTTTTCGGTGGACAGAAGCGGCAGAAAAAAGCTTTCAGTTACTGAAAAAGAAAATAACGGAGAGACCAGTCCTTAGGCTACCGGACTTTCAAAAACTGTTTCAGGTACGTTGTGATGCAAGTGGGACAGCAATCGGGGCTGTGCTCAGCCAAGAGGACAGACCCGTGGCGTTTTTCAGTGAAAAACTGAATGAAAGTAGACAGAAGTATTCCTCCTACGATAAAGAGTTTTACGCAGTAGTACAGGCCTTAAGGCATTGGAGGCATTACTTGCTGGGAAACGAGTTCGTGCTGTTCTCAGATAATTCTGCATTACAGTATGTAATGCAGCAACATAAGCTTAATCATAAGCACGCTAAATGGGTAGAGTATCTACAAAGTTTTAATTTTGTGCTGAAACATATCAGCGGGCAAGCGAACAAGGTAGCTGACGCATTAAGTAGGAAAGCTTTGTTACTACAGGAAAGTACAGTGCAGATTTTGGGATTCGAACATTTGCGGGATCTATACAATACAGACCCAGATTTTAGAGAGGCTTACGAAGCGTGCCAAAATCCTTTAATAAGAGGAAGCAGTCCTTGGGTGGACTATAATATACAGGAGAAATTACTTTTCAGGGGAGGACAATTGTGTATCCCCAGCTGTTCAATGAGGGAAAATATCATTCGAGAAAAACACAGTGGGGGATTGGCTGGACATTTTGGAATTGACAAGACTTTGGAACAGCTTAGTCACTTTTACTTTTGGCCGAAAATGAGGCGGGACGTGCAACGTTTTGTGACTAAGTGCAAGGTGTGTCAACTGGCCAAAGGACATAGCCAGAACACAGGACTGTACACGCCATTACCTATTCCAGGCAGGCCTTGGGATTCTGTGAGTTTAGATTTTGTATTGGGATTGCCTAAGACGCAGAAAGGATACGATTCGGTAATGGTGGTGGTAGATCGTTTTTCGAAAATGGCACATTTTGTACCTTGTCGGAAAACCAGTGACGCTACTTATGTGGCGCACTTGTTTTTTAATGAGATTGTCCGATTACATGGTTTACCCACAACCATCCTATCAGACAGGGATGTAAAGTTCACTGGACATTTCTGGCGAACCTTATGGAAGAAAATGAATACCCAACTAAGCTATAGTTCTGCTTACCATCCGCAGACAGATGGCCAAACAGAAGTTGTGAACAGAAGTCTGGGAAATCTGTTACGCAGCTTGGTCGGAGAAAATTCTAGGATGTGGGACCGAGTGCTGGCACAGGCAGAGTTTGCTTACAACGATTCACCGAATCGTAGCACTGGTCTTAGTCCTTTCCAGATTCTTTATGGAATGCACCCACGAGGAATACATGAACTTCGAGATCTGGGATTACAAGAACGACGGAGTGCGGATGGCGAAGATTTTGCAAATGCTATGCGGGATTTACACGAACAAGTCAAGGCAAAGTTGCAGGACAGCAGCTTAAAATATAAGGCACACGCAGATCTGAGGAAGCGAGAAGTCCATTTTGAGATAGGAGATGAAGTTCTGGTGCACTTACGCAAGGAGAGGTTTCCTAAAGGTACGTATCACAAATTAAAATTTAAGAAGATAGGACCGTGCAAAATCTTGCGAAAGTTTTCGGCGAATGCCTACGAAATCCAGCTACCACCTGGAATAGGCATATCGCCTATTTTCAATGTGGCAGATTTGTTTCCTTATCCAGGCGAACTATTGGAAGAAAAGACGGATGAATCAGGACAATCCACGCGGCACACCCAAGAAGACAGAGACAGTTGGAAGAAACAGATGCCTTATGTCCAACCACCTGAGATCGAGGGCATCCTCGAAACACAGGTATTCAGACGTACTAGGCGGAAGAATTATTTTCAGTACCTGGTCAAGTGGAAGAACCGTCCAGTGGAGGACAGCTCATGGCTTGACGCCAGGCAGATTGAACGAACAGGGACAACAGTGGCAGAACTCATGAACAGGAGTCATGATCTTTTTTCACCCCGGGAGCCTGATGCAGGAGCATCTAACTCCCAATGATGAAGCAGACAGACCCCAAACAGGTTCACGAACAGGACACCAAGGTTGTCGGACCTTGCTGGAAATAATTTTTCTTTTATTGTCAAATTTATTTTTACAGGTCAGAGGTAGTTAGGAGATTCACTTTTCAACTCTTTGTATGTAAGGTTGTTAATTAGTTTTATTGGTAAGAGAAGGCTAGTTTAGGTGAGTTAAGGAAATAACACTCAATTGCTTTTAAAGGTCTTTTGATTATCTGGACAGTTGTATTTTAAGAGAATAGAATATGTAACTGTTTTGTAACAGACAAACAAACTAAAAGCCGTAACTGCAAGAGGCTATAAAAGAAATGCAGTGATGAAAAAGAGGGGTCCTTTTTTGACCTGAGAGAGAAAGATTGAATAAGAAAATTAAGCAGAGCATTCAAGTACGAGAGAAAACTGTCCATCTCCCTTTCTGTTATGTATTGTCTAACTGATTGAATTATTTTTTTCACATATGGGTATCATTCTTTTTGTTGTTACTGTAAATTAAATTGCAACCAGAAGTAGAAAAGAAGTGAAGTGCGAGAACCTTGCCGACCAGCAAACAGAGTCACGGCATAGAGAACGCGGCCACGGTTCAACCCACGGTATTCCATTCAACGATTAAGTGAAATATAATGGAGTGAAAAATCATCATCGTAAATCAAATATACAGGTACACAAGCAAAGTTCCTTTCTCTTGAAATTCAATTTAACACAGTTATGTTACAGTCCGTATGTCCCCATGTCATTTAAAAAAAAGGAGTAGAGTGACTAAACCCTTAAGGGTTACATACAGCATTCAAAAACTAATACAGCATTCCTAAATAGTAAATCCGTGTTGAAATCGGAATCGGTTACACCCATACCCTAATTGGGAACGAAGGGACGAAACCCTCGTTGGTATAACCATATGACCAGTAGAAGAAACCCTCGTAGGGGTTGAACTGAAAAACAGAACAAAAGTCAAGGAAGCCGCAGCATAGGCGGAAGAAACCCCACCGACCAACACGCAGACGGAAAAACAAAAAAACCAGTAACCCTATCAACCTATTAACTGGCAGAAACTACCCACAAGCAGAGGTTCCAGGCCTACCCAGTATCCATTATCGACTGATAGCTGTAGCAGAAGAACGAGCCAGTGCGTCCTCCAGGTTCCGAAGGGATACCTGTAAGCCAACAAACCACATATGTTAGGTTGAGAAACACAGGGTAAGGAGACCCCGAGCTAAATCTCAATCAAACTGAAAGACAAACGAGTAAAGAGAATAGAGATTACCTGGAAGCCGTGTGTGGGAAAACCACCGAACCAGAACCGGATACGCCATGGGCAACTGTATGAGAAAAGGAGCAAACGGATCAGAATAAATATAACGGAGAATCAGAAATTTAAATCAGGGACAAACTAGTTCACCTGAGTGGAAAGTCTTCCACGCGACCCATCGACCTGCCGAACGGTGAAGCAGTAGCAGTTCCGAAACCAAGAGCTGGGTAGCCAAAAATATAGAAAAGAATGCGCGACAGAGACATACACTTCGTATACAAGAATGGACAGACATCGGATTAGATTCCCAGAAAACGAAATTGTAGCCGACAATATATACTTAACCTTTCTAAATAGCTGACCAGACCACAGACAGGCCTTACCAGAGTATACTACGCCATTAACAGAACCGGAGGAACCTCATATTTTCAGCACTGAACTACAGAACAGCCAACGTAACCGCTCCAAAGATCCGAGCGTTAATAGAGCTCCAAAACCCTTCAGGTGCAAGATTAAAGGTCGAAGTATCCCGAAGACAAGTTTAGGGTTAGGTTATGTACCAAAATTGAGACAAGGACAGAGTCATTTAACGCAGCCATAAATTCCTCAGCTACCAGATACAACCGCGGGAGAAATATCAGTGTGTGGGTAGACACGTAGACCTACAGGTGGACACAAAAGGCATTAAATTCCGCCAGCGTGGGCTGGGACCATCAGTTTCCATCAATGAAAAAGCGAGAGATTGTTTAAATTAGTTGTCATCGATGTCAATGGATGTCCAAATGAAAGAGAAAGTTTCCTATTCAAATAGAACATTTTGAAATTTTGGTTTTAGATTTTTGGCTACCCTATCTTTCAATGCATTTTTTCCCATTTACCTATTTTAAAATGAAGCATAATGTATATGATTGGAAATATTATTTTGATACATTTCCAACAGTGTATGGAACTCCTTGTAACTCCTCATGGTTGAGGAGAAAAATTAAAATATTTTTGGATTTTCAATGCCCCATTTGGATACCCTATATTTGAATGCATTTTTAGTCCATTTACCTAGTTCAAATGGAATCATAACGTATGGCTGAAAATCTTATTTCAAGATATTTCCAATGGTATATGGCACTCCCTCTAACTCCTCATAGTTGAGGAGAAATAATTTTTTGAATATTCACTATACATTCTGCTAGTTGGACAAGTCGACACAGTATAGACCTTAAATGCACTATAAATAGGCATGGGGAGGATAATTTCAAATCATTCACTCAAGAAAATTCAGATCTATTCGAACAAGTAAAGAAAAGAAATAATTACAAGGTTCATATCTCATGAACAAGAAGTGAAGAGGCGCTGATTTGGAGAGCCTTTGTGGGGAAGTTTTTTTGACAATTTTTTTAAAGGTTTTTGGCTTATTTTGGTAGCATTTTTTGAAAACTTGTTAAATATTTAAATCCTAGTTTGGGGCATATTGAGGTCAATTTCTATTGATAAGGATGTTGAGTTCAATGATAATTTGTTGCTAGAGGTTCTATTACTAAGAAGGTCATGTTTGGAAAATTAAGTGCTTGTGTGAAGGACAGAGGAGTTGATCCAGGTGGATATTGGTGGCCACCCACCTATTCCACTTGGAAACCCATCATTGTTTCTTTCAAATTTTCACTTTCCTTAATTGTAGCACAATTTACAATTTTTGGCAATTTTTCGGGTCCTAAAATTCTGGAGTCGTTTTGAGGCCCTAAATGACGTTTTTTTTGGAAAATGGAAAATAGAAGCATTTACCTAATTTTTGTAGCCGAAATTTGTAGTCCTCGGATAGATCTTTATAATGAGGTATTGTGCACATCAAATGGAGATCGTATGCCAAAGTTACAACCCCCGGAAGTTGATGTATCAATTTACCCAAACGGGGCCCATAGTTTTGGTGCTTCGTCTCCTAGGGTTAGGTTTTTGGATGTTGAGGGTTTTCCATTGTTTCAAAAATAAGTAGGCCTTCAAGCCTCATTATAACACAATTCAGAGGAATGTAGCCACCACATCTCTTCTTGGAGATAAAATACCATCGCTCAAGCTAGTTTATTTCCATTATGTTTGTAAGCATATTTCAATTCTTTGATATTAACGAAATGAAGTGTTATTTATGTTTCATCTCTGTATTTGTGGTTATATATGTATTTTGTTGCATTCCTACTTATGTTCAAATCAGTGGTATCAGAGCGGTCTACTCTTTCTCTGTTTTTTTTTGCATGTCCCTAACGAGGTCAGGGTATAAGGAGTTAGGGATTGCATTGGTTGAACCCTTGCAAGACTAGCCTTGCAGACCCCGTCGACCTCCCATGGTGGAAGAAAATAGACGAGGGAGCAAGAGATCCTTTCAAAATATTGCTCGAAGAAGCTCTCAATCACAGACGAATGCGATGATGGACAACTTTGCCCAGATCCTTCGGTGGCTACCCATAGGCAATGCATCTTCTTCCCAAAGTCGCTCTGGGAGTGCTACTCCTTTTAAGGTACAAGTTAACTTTGACATCCCCATATTTGAAGGCCAGATAGATATAGATTCCATAGATAAATTGTTAAATTTGTTGGAAGGTTATTTATCAATTCATGACCTTTCCAATTGGGAAAAGATTACTTTTTCACTCAAAATTTCCCCCACATCAAGGACTAGTGGGAAACCTACTGCGAGAAGGGGAATGTGAGTGAACCCTCACTATTCTTAGGTTCACCCAACATTCCCTTAATAAAAGAGAATCTTCCTCTCCTTATCAGTCGATCCCCCTGTCGGGTTCCTTGCACTAGAAGCGCCAAGCCCCTCCGGGTCCTCTCCCAGGTGGTCGAGCAACTAAAGGTTCCTGGCTTGATCCTAACGTCAAGAAGCACTACGTTCCTTGCCCTCCTATTCTGGCGACTTCGCACCTTTCATCAGGCTTAATAAGGGGAAAAGAAAGGGGCTGCTATTAGCTAGTGTGTTTATACTATTGTAGAGCTGTGTTTGGTTGTCTACTGGGAACTAGCAGGTTTGAATAGTCGCTTGGACTGCTATCGTACTATCGGCTAGGAGTGCTCTCGTACAATTATTGGGATCCCATTCGTAATATTTGCAAGGGTTGAATGACCGGTCACTTACTCTGCCTACCTTCAGAGTTAGTTCGAAGCCTAACCTATTTGAATTGAGTGCTTTCCTACATGAGGTGCCTCACTTGCCCCGGGAAAGCCATTGAATAGGTAGCATTCTACCATCAAGGAGAAGTATTACCCTGTCAAGAGCTATGAAGATAAATACATTAAGTGGACCATGTTACATCAAGGAAGGGACCAAGATGTGCTAGAGTTCACAAATTGTTTTCATACCCTTCACACGAATTTGGGTATCAATGATTTCGAGTAGAATTTGGTACCCAAGTTCACGACTATATACAAAAGTATATCTAGGATGGAATGGAATTCCTGGAGATCTCCTAGCTTGGCATTGTATATGGATATGCTATCAAGATCGAGAAAAATTTTAAATAGAATAAGAGAGACTTTAGATTTGTGAATTCGAAGCAACGGAAAGGCGCCCACAAGAAGTAGAAAAAAGGACAAAGCCAAGGAATGGCTACCCAGGACAACCCACCAAAGCCACAACCAAAGAAAAAAACCATGAAGAAAATGAAGGACATAGGGAAATGGTGTGAGTTCCACAAGAGCCCCACTCACAACACAAGTGAGTGTCAGGCCAAGCAGTCACTGGTGGTTAATATGAAGGCTACCGAATCAGATGCATGTTATGACTCTGAATCAGAACCTGACAAGGGGAATGATAAAGGGAAGCATATTATTGACGTGGAGCCTAGTACAACCGTTTCCACCACCAAGATCTAGAATAATGAGCCCGGAGATCCAGAGGAAGGGGAGCGCCTCTTCCACTCCAAGATGTGGGTGAAGGGTTCTCTGTTGCAATTCATTGTCAATAGCAGGAGCCAAAATAGCCTCATTTTAGTAGAGGTCATGAAATGGTTAGGCCTACTAACTATAGCATGCCCACAACAATACACCATTGGGTGGCATCACAAATGGCGAGATCTCAACGTCAGCCAACAGTGGCACCTTCCGTACAACATCAAGCCCTTCGTAGATGAGGTATTGTGTGATATTGCTCCTCTTGAAGTTTGCAAGGAATTCTTAGGACAACCATACTTGTGGAAGTGGCATGTTGTGTATGAGTCTAGGTATTGCATTGTTATTATTACTTTGGCCAATAAGTTTTAGAGGAGATGGGAGGTAGTGCCACCTACCACCATCTCTTTGATCACTACAAAGAAATGTAGTAAGATCATTTCCCAGACTGGGAAATTTGGTTTCCTTATGATTTGCCCTTAGGGCAAGAAGAAGATTGTGGCCATGACCTCTAGATAGGGCTTCTCTGCACAACATTAGGAGATGGACAAGGGTAATGGAGGAGTATAGGGACATCTTCACCTCACCCACAAGGGTACCTCTACAATACTAGGACAAGCACTCCATTGATCTAACCCCAGGTGCAGTGATGCCCAATGGACTAATCTATTGACGCTCTATTATGGAGAATGATGAAATAAAGAGGTAGATTTATGATTTGTTGTAGAAATGACACATCAGGCCAAGTTCATCACCCTCTGGGATCCTGATCATGTTGGTACAAAAGAAGAATGGGACTTGGAGACTCAGTATTGACTATTGAGCATTGAACAAGATCATTGTACTGAATAGGTATCCAATCCCACAAATTGATGACCTTCTGGACCAGCTCAACGAGGCCAAATATTTTATAAATATTGACTTGATGTTTGAGTTTTTAGAGCCTAAATCGACCTTAGGCTGAAGGGAGGCAATCCTAGGATAACCACAAACCATGCTTAACCTCATAGCTAGCCCTACTAGGTTGGGAGAGGGCTCTCTCCTTGTCAATCTCACTTAGGATGAATGCAATTAAAATGTAAGTTGACTGAAATGAATATGGATTTTAGGCTAGGTATATTAGCTCTAGGGATTTTTGGTTGATTTGTAGGGTTTTCTTGCTGGATCAAATGGAGCAGGCAGGTTGGGTCTGGGAAATCAAATCAGGGATACAGACATGTTCTGTCGGGCGAGGTAGAAAAAGGATTTATGTACTAGAAATTAGTTAAGATGGTAGATTTAGACTACTGACGGGTTGAAGAGGGCATGAGGAGCATGAACCCTCTTCAAACTATTGAAAAAAATAGAAAACCAAATGCATTCATAAGACAAAGTACTGTAAATTAGTGTATTTTGTCTATTCACCTTGATTCATTTAGTTTAGAAGAGAGAGAGAGATATGGATACATATAAAACATCAGAAAAAATCATTACAAAGAAGAAACAATACGTAAACTCAATATCACAGGAATCCCACAAAAATAGCTCTGAAACCTAGTTTTATTCCTTGCCAACTGCTGTAGAGATATACAACAGATCTCAGAGCTTCCACAAGAGACCAAAATTTACAAATGAATCAAAGAGTGCATGATATAGGCAAGGAAACTACTCAAGCTATCTATCAGTGGTCGAAACCATGAGAAGAAGAGTGGTTTCAACCATATCTAAACTAGGAACACAAAAGTAGGCAATGGAACAGCCTGCCTCTAAAACTTAGGAAACCAATTCATTCAGGATCAAAACCACTTGGAACTTGATGTATCTACCCTATGAGGTGTTTTTCATCCATATTTACACCAAATACATTATTTACCATGAATACATTTACCAAGGAATGAGGAAAAAATCAACTTCCAAGAAAACTAGGAAAAATCTGGAAATTTAAGCAAAACTAGCAAAATCAATTTAATGTGCAATGCCAAATATTTAATGTGTAGTGACACTTTAGGGCTAGCTTTGGAGGCCTTCCTGGTGTCCAAATCAGGTGCAAGTTCACTTTTTGGAAAGACCTACCTGTCTAGTTTTTGGAACAATTTGATTTTTCTAATTTGGAGCTCATTCACCCCTCCAAACATTGATTCTTCCAAGACTTCTTCCTATGTGGAAGAAAAGTGGTAGAGAGGGCACTTTTTAGGTGTTTTTTGCCCTTTTGGAGGCCAAGAACTTATTCAAAACTTCTCAAAATTTCTGGGTTTTCATATTTTTCCATGCTGATTCTAAAAATGAAAATCATTTTTCAAAATGAGGTCCCCATCAAAAGCGCAGCGCCAGTGGCGCTACGCACATATTGGAAAAGCTTGTTTTTGAAATTCCGAAATTCAAAAATGACAAAAATTGCTCAAGATTTCTTGAAATTTGGCATGAGGGATCCTTGTTAGGTGCTTTGTTGGGCCAATGATGCTTCAGCCAAGATTTTGAGTTTATCATGTTCTTTCTTGCTCCTCAAGGCTCTCCTTAACTTAGCTTTTAGCCTCTTTACCCTTGAATTGCAAATCTTGTTCTGGGTTAAATAATGATAGGCCATGTGGCATAGCATTTTCTTCTCTTTATTGGCCTTCTCAAGTAGCTTCTCTAAGTGAATGTTAACCCTTTCTAACCAAGTCTCTTGGCCATTCTCTATTTCTTGTTCGATGGAGGTCAACTTGACCTTTGCCCTCTTTGCTATTTGCCAGTTTTCTTTGATCATTTGTAACTCCATGAGGTATTTCTTGTCTATCAATTGTTTGTTTTCCTACTCCAGATAGTTAATGATCCATTTTTCCCTCTCTAAATTCACTGACAAAGCATGTACCTCAACCTCTTTCTCTTTGATGATCATGTCTTTGATCCTTGAGTCTTGAGCACTCAAGTCCATGACATTCTCCTCTCGAGCTACCTTATGATCAATCAAGACAAAATCTCTCTCTTTCCCTTTACTAGGGTCCTCCACATGCATATTTCTCTTCCCTTTATCTTTTTCCTTGTGCTGATGGTTAACCTATACCTGTCTAGCTGAAGAAGAAGGCATATCCCCTTCCACTCCTGGTGGAGATAACATTTGCTTGTGATCTGGAGAAGAAAACGAGACCCCTTCCACCCTTGGTGAAGATAATACTCGCCTAGTAGGAGAAAAAAGCCTCCTAGTGCCTCTCTCATAAGTGACAAATACTGGCACTCCTGTAGTCTCAATCTCTTATACACCTGGTTGTCTTGGAGGTCCTCCTTCCTCCTAAATCACTAATGAAAATACTTCAGGGCCTTTAAACATTTCATGGGAAATAAAGGTCTCCCATGGCATGTTCAGCAAGTTCAACTTATCTAAGACAACCATATTTATCAAGGAGAAGTGGTAAATGTTGTTAATCTGCTAAGGAAAAGGTTTTCTTTGAACATAGTGGGCCATCTTCTCAATGTTCTTGTATATAAAGTAGGGGAGCTTCATCATACTCACCCTAGTAAAATGCATCAACAACCTGACATGATATGCATACAAGTGGGAGAATCTTCCCTCACAAGTGAAATATTTGATAATGTTCTTCATAAGATGGGAAAACCTGTCCTCCAAGTACTTGAAAGGGAACACCCTGGTGATCTTGCTGTGACATCTAGCCTTAATATAAGGCTCATAATACTCTCTGTCCACATACTCACCTACATTAGGGATGTCTGTTGCTTCTGAGATGGTGGTAGGTGACAAGGTGAAGGAGACACTAGCAAGGTTCACTTGGCCATTATGTAGATGGGTGACGAACAACCAAGCAAGCTCATGATAAAACTTTACCCTCTCCACCATTTCACAAAACTCATAGCAAGAATGATGTCTAAAACAATATATAGCAAGAGGACAAGAAAGCAACTCTGTGAGACTGATAGGTTCCTCTGAGATGATCTTTCCCCAATTTGTGTGGCTTTCTTGGCACATGTGCTTCTCTAGAAGTGTCACTGAAAGTTTCCTCCTCCCTCTCATAGTCTATGTTTCTCTCCATGGGTTTTTTGGTGATGTGATAGATGATGTGAAATGAAGGATTGTAATGGGAACAATATGAGTATGAAGAGATTTTAAAAAATATATGGTAAGTGAGGAGTATGGGGATGTGAATGCTCGAAGGAGTGGAATTTTTGGGGTTTTAGGGAATGAGGAGAATGAGGGAAGTGAGTAGGCTTTAGAATGTGGGATAAGGGTTTGTGTGGTGAAAATGTAGGATTTGGGAATTAGGGTTTTGGAATAGTGTAGGGCTAGGGTTTTAGGAAATGAGCTCTAGTAAATTATGGATAGGGGAGGGAACTTAGGAAAATAAGTAACAAATGGAATAGGAGAGCAATAGTATGTGTTTTATAACTTGTGAGAGGTGATTTAGTGATTAACTAGGGTTTGGAGAAGAAATTCATAGATACTAGGGTTTGCTTTAGATGAGACTACACAACTCAATAAACCAAGAAACAAATTTTATTTAGCAAGGTGGAGGACTGTACTTACTTGGAATAAGCATTAAATGGATTTGGAGGTGTTTTGATAGCAAGTTTGAGGTGTCTGAGCCTTCCCCAATAGGTGCACAAAACCAATCAACAAGTGATCAGCGCCTTTTTGTAGACCTGGTTTGGAGGCCTTAACAATGTCCAAATTGGGCATGTGATAGCTCTAGAAATATTATTGAGTCTACTTTCCAAACCATCTTGAATGTTTCAATTTTGAGTTCATTTTACCTGTCAAAAGTCAAATCTCCCAACATTGGTCAAAATGTGGAAAATGAGGCTGCCTAAATGAAGAGTGTTGTTACAGTTAATGTTTGAAGGTCTTACTCAACTCCCAATTTAGCTCATGATAGCTCATTAAAAATATATTTGTGTCTAGTTATCATTTGACTCATCAAGAAAGTCATTTGACCAACTAGGCTAGGAGAAAGCTTGATTTTACCAAGGTTACTCTAGAGGTGTAGTAATCCTCCTGAGGCAACTGTATTTTTTGACATTTCTCTGAAACCATTACACTTGTGTAAAAAGTGAAGGAGGTTTTTCTTCCATGGCATATTGTGGACAAAAACTGCTCTCACGTTGTCCAAATTAATTTTTTCTTGCTCAGAAACAAAAACCCTAGGAGAGGGAAATGACCCTTACCTGAGCACAACTGAAGCACAACAAGGTGTAAAATAATGATGACAACTCTTTTAATGATGGTACACTCATTCGAATGGTGACTTGGACCAACACTTGGAAAACTTTGGAAGGAATGAAAACAAATCCTAGACCTAATACCTACTGACCAAATTTTACTTGAAGATTCTCTGAAATGACACAAATTGATTTTGACATCCGAAGACCACTTTGTAAGAGCATGTTTGATCACTGGTGGAAGGCTTCAAAGACTGACACTAACATTGGCTCCAATGGGGATGGTAGCTCCTTGGAGGTGCCAAGAACTGCAGATCTTTGGGAAAGCAGACCAGTGCCTTATCCATTGGGAAATATGGAGTCAAAAACTCAAGCTGAAATTACACGACTGAATACTGATGACTCAAAGACACAAACTCGCTTGAAACTGACTAAAACAAAAAATGACTCAGGACTTTCTTAACTGAATCAAGTACTTACAAATATTTTTAATGGCATCAGACCATTGAGATTTGAGAGCTTCAAATCATGATGACAACCACCTGCCTACTCATGAAATATGTACAATCATGTGAAGTGGGCCTACTCACAATAACAACTAAAACCAAGGCTTATGCTAACGAACCATGCAACACTCATCTTTTCTAATGATTGCAAAATAATACCGAAAGGATCTTGAAAATCTTGAAGCACTAGCTTGTCTTGAGATCCAGCAGCGAAAATACAAGTACTCCATTCATTCTGATCTGAAAGAATAGTTGGTTGCTGATTGATAGGAAGGCATAGAGCAGTACAAGCTTCTACTATCTGAGTGTTGGTTGTAAATTCCTCGACCATGAGAAATTTTGACTTGAATTCTGGCATACCGTCTCTCTCAGGCTCATACTCCTCATTTTAATAGTCTAAGCCTTCCTTAAATAGAAACAAAACTCAAGATTATCAAACATGACAACCTTATCATTTTCATGAAGGAAAACAATATCTGTTTGTTGATCTATAAATATAATTTCAAGACTGTTATCATTTTCAAAAGTGGAAGAAGCTTCATTAACATCTTCTTGACTATATGAACATTGCAAAACTGCATTAGCTTGGGTTGTAACCTTACCTTTTAGGAGTTGATCTATCTCATCTTCAGATAGAGGAGATAATGTCTTTTGTTTTCTTGAAATATGAGAAGGAAAATCTGAATGACAATCCTCAATTTCCTGGTCTTCTGAAATTTGAAAACATTTT
>APFE030944701.1:1694-38832 GCA_000404065.3 Pinus taeda
ATAAGAGGATGGTCAGTCGAACAGACATGCCAGAGAAAGGATGGCGACCTCAACAATGCTAACAACCAGTTCTGGATGGGTCTGGAGGGCTGGTTGTTAGAACAAATTCGCTCAAACAGGATCAGCGCGGAAAACTCCTGAACTGCCGTGCTGACATCGCAAACCTATGTGGAAGAGGTCCGGTCAGCGCGAAAAGGACAAACGGAGGGAGCGCTGTTCGTGGAAATGGGACCAGCGCGGAGAAGACGTGTGCTTCCACGCTGGCAGCGCAACAACAACACTAGACCCCGCCTGTCAGCGCGGTTATTTTATTAACAGACACGATGATCCATTTAACTTAGGCAAAGAGGGTTTTTTAGCCATTCTGAGGAGCATGAGTATAGGTGAGTGTGGTTTATAGCACAGTAGGGAGACTGACATGATGGCAGTGACATTTTACTGTGTAACACCCCCCATCATCCTGATACTCTGGATATTATCAACAACCTAACAGGAGCATATGATATTTGCCAAAGGTGTTAGCCACAACAACTTAACAGCGACAAAGTCAGAGTTTCAAGCCCTCCTTCTAGCGATATTTGGGGTTTAGTGGGCTTTGAGTCCAGATTTTGAACCAAAGCTCTGATACCATGTGTAGGAACCTGATTCCAACCATTAGAGCCTCAACCTATTATACGCTAACAGATCTATTTTACTGTTGATTTGCAAGTAATAAAAGGAGCTTGCTGACCTTCTCACAAAATTTTAAACATTTAACATCTTATCTTTTTATCATAAGCAACATGAATTAAGATGAGCATTCCATTGATATCAACTTAACAAGAGTAGTTCATGGAAAAATACCTATTCCGGCGGTTGATGATGATACCTTTGTCGTATAGCTCCAGCTGAACGCTCCTTCACACTGACCCAACCGGATTTACCACCCAACCAACTAGGAAACAAATTCCTAGCCCAGGAAACCTCTACAGGTTCCCTAGCCCTCCGTGCCCAAGTCCAACCAGATATAGTGTGTCCTCAAGAAGAATGTGCAAAACCATATAACAATATTTTCCTCCTCTCAAACCCAAGAAACCTCCATAGGTTTCCAAGGTCTCCCAAAATCATAACAAGTTCAAACAATCACAACCAACCCCCATAATCATAAGCAAGACCTCCCAAAAACTCCCCCCCTTTTCTCCCTTCCCCCTTCCCTTTTTATACCCTTCTTTCTTTCTCCATCTCAACCACCTCTCATTAATGTCATTCACTTCTCACCCATCCCTATAGTTGACTTCTCTTCTCCCAATTTAAGCTAGGAGTACATTTGGAAATGTGAGATGTATTAATGGAGAGGACCATGTCTACTCCTTCGTAAATGTGAGGTAACTGGGTAATGTGACATGAATTTATATATATTGATAATGGAGTTGGATAGTATGTCTTTCCCTAATAAATTTTGAGGTACCTTTGGGGATGTGAAATTAATTACATGGAGAGGCCATGTTTCTCCTTTAAATGTTGAGGTACATGGTAATTGAATGAATACATACATTTTTAATAATTTTAAGGGGACCAAATTTCTACCCAATATCAATTTGAGAAGGTAAGTGGAGAATTTAAATAATGGAAATCATGAATTTTATATTAGACCTATATTTCTCAATATTTATAGATAATGTAAACATTAACAAAATTTGTAGGATAAGATTTAAGTGGGGCATTACAGGATTCCTGTTAGCGAAATATCGGGGTTTTAACAAAATTTGATATTGGCATCCAGCAATTGAAGAAATGCGATATTAGTTTCGGCATTTCACTATTGGCGTCTCACTACTATCACTATCGGCATTTCACAGTCGGCCTTTTTCTATTTCACAATCGTCCTTTTCGTTATTAGCTTTTCTTTGAAACCGTCAATACTACGTGTGGGTTTCAATAAGACCAATATTTTAATGATATTTCCATTTATTTTTTACGATATCGGGATTTGTAAGACTTGCAATTTATTTCCTAAAAAGTATAGAAGTATTCCTAAAAAGGTTTTATGCTTTTTTCATAAATTTTCTTGTTTTATTCAAAAAATAAAAGAGAAATATAAAACTTATCCTATTTTATCTAAACAAGAAATGATTCTATCCTAAAAAATTTAAAGGGTCCCCATTATTCTTTCTCCTAAGTCTAAAGATAATGGTGGGTTTTTGACTACCAAAACAGGTTGTGATGCATATATCTGTGACAATGATTTTTGGAGCAATGATACATGTGTGTATGATAAAATTGGATGGAAGTAACTCTTATAATATATGTCAGTGTATATGTTATTATCCTTATGAATTAGATGTGTGGAAAAGGCCTTGAATGATAGTCCTCTATGATAATGATGCATGGCATGTCCTTGTGACTCAGATGTTTGGTAGTATGGAAATATGTCATTGATGTATGTGTTGTATATGAATTGAAATGTGACAGTGATCTATATGAAAATATGAAAATGATCTATACCCCTTATATGATAGTTACCTTTGGTGTATGGAAATGACACCCTGATGTATGACAATGTATCCTTGATGTATGATTGTGCCTCTACGAGACATTGGTATGACAACGATGCATGGATTGTCTCTATGAAAGTGTCATGATAGATATATAAGCTACTTGTAACAGTGATATAGAGATCTATCATACAGGGTTCGTTAATACCTCCCTATACTTGTCTGCTCCCAGGGTAGGCCCTAGATGGCCTAATGTATTTAATGATGAAATACATATGTCTCATTCTTATTGTACTTTGTATCTCAATGGAACTTCTATGAATATCTAATAGAAGAAGAAGAATTGATTTATGGCTTTTCCCCTTTGTGGGTTTTTCCCTGGTCTCTGACCAAAATCCTAGTGTCTCTATTGTGTATGCTTTTCTTCTATTATTCCTTATTTTTCCACTGCATTGTTGATGTTATTGTTCTATCTACATAATTTATAATGATGATATTATTTTATGGGGTGAATGTAATATAAAAATGTTGAAAAAAGTTTAAAAATGCAATTATCTCTAGCAGAGAACAATCTATCCCTAAAAATTAACAAACAGATAAATATTATTTTCTCTTTGATTAAGGTTGTTGTTATTGTGTTTAAATTTTATAGTCTCTTGACTATATATTCTCTTCTTGGTTAAAATTGTTCTCCCATATTATCCCAGTGATATTTGAAGGAAAATAACTAAGAAGACCTAGGCTTTGACAAGAGAATGATGAATAAGGAATAACTAAAAGGATTTTTTAGATAAAGAAGAACTGAAGAGATGTAAAATAGAATGCAACAAATGAAAGCATTAAAAGAAAGAAGGTTTTCCTAGTAAGAGGGAGAGGATTATTGTGAAAGACGATTCCCTCAGTTAGAAGTGTTATTTTAGATTTTGAAGAAGCCTCGTGACTAAAGAAGAACATGTACTTTGGGAAAGAAGGAATCATGAACCAAAGGAAGATATATTTACTTCAAAGGAAGATGGAAGCAAAATTTGACTTGAGACTTGAGGACACATAGATTGGATTGGTAGTGCGAATGATGAGTAGAAATAATAATGATGGTTGGGATCTGGTATGGTTTCTTGGAAGATTATGAAGTAGAATTTTGTTGCACTATAGAGGCACAAAATGGGGTAATTAGTACAATTAGTTGTAAAGCAGGCTCTATAAAATGTTTGATGAACTATTTGATGAAATGTTGGATTCGATCGTGATTCTCTATAAATATTTTCAAAGATCTTGGTTTTTCACATAATGTCAAGAACTTTATGATTCAAGAGTATGGTGCAGATCGGAGCTAAGAAGCTACAAACAAGATCTCCACAAGTGTGCAGGTAGTTGATGTAAGGGAAGTATGAATACTACAAACACAAGCTTAGGCTTGTAGTTATCTCCTCCCTATTTGAGAGGGAGTGAGGATGGATACTCCTCCCTAGTTGAGAGGGAGAAAGGATAGACATCGTGTTCTCCATGTGTCATTTGTCTCATCAAGTTGTCAAGTTAGCCCTCCTAGTTTTCAAGTCATCCTACTCAAAATTTGTGTCCTTTCGGATGCATGAATGACTATATATTTTGTTAGGTTCCTATAATACTAACGTATACCCCTTATTGATATTGTTAGTGTAGCCCCCTATTATTATTGTTCTACCCATGTATCACCCATATTTTTATTATTGTGCCCCACATAAGCCTACTATTGTTATTGTGGTTCCCTTACATTATTATTGATATGTAGGTTTTGATTATATTGTGACCCCTTAGACTCATATATATACGAAGGAGGTCATATTATTTGTATCATCCAAGAATTGTTTATTATGTAATGTAAAGGAGGTTCGCCCCTCAACGAGGATAATTTTTAAGCCATTGGTCTATCTTTTCTTTTGTTTTGTGAGTTGGTTACATAACATTTGGTATCAAAGCTTTGGATTCTAGGGGTTTGCTGCTTCAAACATGTCATCTTGGAATTTTTTCTATAACTTTTTTTTTTTTATATACAAAGCTTTAGAAGCTAAAATTTCAACCACGTGGAGCTGAAATATTAGTGAAATTTGTTTAGGATTTTTATATCTTGGTTTTCTATATTTTCTGAGATATGGTCCGAAGAAGTTAGGGTTTTTGCATGCCCCAGAATTCAATCTCAAACAGGCGACCTAGGGAAAATCATAATAACTTTCTCTATGAGAATTTGATTTGAATTTCATAAAAATTAATTGAAAGAACATGAACTGCATATTTTTGTGTATCATTTTTAGGGTCGAAGGTTGAAACAATGAAATGTGACATTTCGTGCAAGTTTATTCTATTCAACCAGTCCACAACCAGGCTGTTGTGGGAGATTGGGAATAAATTCATCTTGAAGAACCCAATCTTAGTCTCACTTGTGTCATTGGAAAGAATCTCAGAGAGATACCATAGGAACAAAATTTCAGGCCTTGGAGAGCTGAAATTACAGAGTTACAACTATTCAAGATCGAGCTCCTAAAAGTAAGAAAAAGGTGTGTATTTTTTTTAAATTGCACAACTTTTGTTTGAAAAAACAGTTGAAGTGATTCCAAGGGAATATTAAAGCATAGAATCATTATTTGGTTCTAAAATTCCTCCCAAAAAATGAATTCTACACCCATTAATCCCTTAGAAATCTCTACTATGACATATGAAGAGGAAGAATAGCAACATGACATATAAAAATTATGGAACCAAGTGTAACAAATTTTGCTCTTATAAAGAGAAACCAAAGATGGACTAAAAGAAGATATGGATAGATTAAAAGGGGATGTGGATGGTTTAAAAGTAGAAATAAAAGGCTTGAAGGATGATTTAAAAGTAGACATGAAATAAATGATGAATGTCAAGATGGAAGGGTTGACAAAGTTATTACATGAAAGACTTCCCAGTGGTGACAAGGTAATCCATGAAAATCATGAGGACGAAAAAAGGAATCTAAATTATGATTTTAGAGACTCCAATGTTGGGTTTAAGACCCACCACATTCCAAAGATCAATATGAGGAAGTTTGATGGCAAGGATTCGATAACATGGTGTAACATCCCTAGTGAAAATTCCATGTAATAAAAAGTTAAAAACAATAACCACGATTGATGATATAGTTATTCCAAGCTAAATGTTGGGCAACACGTCCTAGGGGGGTGTTCATTTGGTTTTTTATGGCTAAGGAAATTGGAAAAGGAAATAACTAAGTCTTTGGAAAGAAAAAATGGAATTTTGGCACAATTATTTATGAAAAAAAGGGAAATTAGGAGAAAAAAGAGGTGAAAGGTCACAGGTTGCATGTGAGGAGGAAAATGAAGAAATAAGAGACCTCATTCATAAAAAGGCTTCTAAGGATCAGTTGGTAACCCTTCTTCAGTTGATTTTTGGAGCTCTCTCATTATTCTCTATCTCTCTCTCTCTCACTCTTGGACACAGAGTTTTCTTGGAGCACTTTGGCATTGGAGCAAGAAAGGCAAAGAAGGCAAGGGGAAGGAAAGATCAAGTGGGGAAGGTAGGATCAAGCAGCTACAACATGATTCATTGCAAGTAGATTCTTTTCTATCATGGCATGGGTTTTCTAAGTGTGACAGTGTTCTTCAGCCTAGCCTTGCAATTTCCTAATAGATTTCATGAGATGGGTTCTCACATTCGGTTAATGTGGGATGGCCAGATAAAATTCGAAGCTAAGTGGGGTGGATCTCTGAACTCACAAACACATGGCCTAGTGGTCCCTGAATCAAACTGTGGATCATGGTAAATCCACTGGCCTAGTAACCCATGAACCAAATTTTGGGTTATGATAAAGCTAGATTGTGTACCTCAGTGGGCCTAGGAATCCTTGCTGGTGAATGACAGGATATACAGTAAAGCCAAGAGGTGGATTTTATCTTCATTGGGCCTAGTAGTCTTGGGATAGGATGTATGGTAAAGCCTAGAAATTATGTCTCGGTGTAGGGCCTAGTGATCCCTAGATCGGACTGTGGATTCCGAAAAGCTTGAGAGACTAGAAGGCACTCAAATTCTTCATGGTGTAGGTGGATAACTCTGGTGGCATCCATGCTTGTTGGTGTTTTTGGTGTCTTCTATGAGTCCCACATTCATGCTTGGAATATGGCACAGAGGTGATTGGCTAAAGAGAGACTTGGTTCAACTAATCTATGGTCGAGTGGAATGTGGTAGTCCCATCTCTGGTTGGTTTATTGCATTCATTAATGAGAAATTCATTTCCTTGATTTTCATATGCAAATGTACTGATGTATATGTGGATATTTTGGCTGATATGTTTATGATATTTTTGTTCCTATTATGTTGGTTATATGCATGTTTTATGACAACAGCTATGTATGGCTCTCACATGTTTTTACTTGTAACTAAATGGATAATGTATCTATGACCTAATAGATGATAATGTTGCGAATGACATGAGGGAATGTTGGTTCATAGCGATTCTTAGATAAGTATGAGATCCCTACACTTAATTCATATGTTTACACCTGTAGATTACATGTTGATGATATGTTTGACCAAATGCCTGACATGGCTAGTAGGGGTCTGATTAAGGTATTGTTTAACTTATTGCTTTTGCATCATTATTTCCCTATACTTTTACTAATTTTAAGCAAACACGCCATTCTAGGAAGTGACCTAGGCTTTGGGCTTGAAAACATGGCTTAAATCCTGGGGTCGCTAGCATAGAACTGGCAATTTTAGTTTCTAGTCGCTGGAAGGCAAGCCTGTGAAAGTGAACTTGGTTTTTTGGATGCTCTCTTTCCCATATTATGGAAGCGAGTGAGGCCTAAGATGTCCATAACATTAGTGGGACCTAGGGACAAGTTGTCTGAGTGGTTGACTTGTCTCCTAAATATTTTGAAATTGATGATGGATGGTTGTATGTGATGTTTTCATTGATTCCACTTCTTAAGGTTACATAGGAGATCGAATCTAATCATGGTAGCCACTCATCTCATGTTGACGCTGGTTGGCTAGTTACTTGGGTAGATGTGGGAGGAGGGTGTTACACATGGAACTATAGATGGAGCAATATTTTCGATCTCCATGATGAGAAACACACACAAAAGTTACACATTGTATATTTATATTTAGAGCCCAATTAGTGTATATGGTATCGATGGCTTTGTTCTTGTAAACCACTTGTCACTTGGTCAATTGTTACAGAGGAAATGATAGCACATTATGAGGATATAAAGGGGAACACCTTCCTTATCCAATTGATAAATCTAAAACAAAAGGGTTCAATGGAAAAGCACATTGAGGACTTACAAAAATTGAATATCAAGGTAATTGATATTCCAGGGGAGCATAAGATTAATTTCTTCATAGGGAACTTAAAGGAAATCCAACATGAGGTTATCCTCTGGGAACCTGATTCATTAGAGAAGGCATTCAGGGTGGCAAGAAAAGTTGAAAGAAATATTATGGAAACAAGGAAGTCTACCATTAACAACTATAAATATGTAAGTGTTGTTGCTCGTAGCCTTCCATAACCTACAAAGTTGACACCACAACAACTGGAGGAAAAAGGAGAAAAAGGGATTTGTTACTGTAACAACCCTCGTGAAAATTTCATGTAATAAAAGTTAATAAAGGAAAAATAAGACCACGTTTAAAGGACACTTATTCCAAGATAAATGTTGGGCAAATAAATCCTACTGGGAATCACTGGATGTGTGTTTTGGCTAAGGAAAGTTGGAAAAGGCTAAGGAAAAGGCATTAAAAGGCAAAAGAGAATTTTTGGTACATTCATTTATGAAAAATAAAATAAAAATTAGGAGAAAAGGAAGGTAAAAGGTCACAGGTTTCATGTGAGGAGGAAATTGAAGGAAAATAATGGAAAATGAAGAAATTAGAGGCCTCATGCATAAAAAGGCTTCAAAGGACCAGCTCATGGCTTTTTCCAGTTTAAACTTTTGTGAGTTCAAGTTTGGAGCTCTCTCTCTCATTATTCACTATCTCTCTCAGTCTCTTGATCACTTAGATTTTTCTTGCTGCACTCTAGTTTGGAGCAAGGAAAGGAAAGAAAGGAAAGGAAAGGAAAGGCAAGCAAGGAACAAGGAAAGTAAAGTAGGATCAAGCAGCTTCAATAGGAATACTTGCAGGTAACCCTTTTCATGTGTGATTTCCTAGCTGGTTTGGACATGCATGGCTTTGCATGTTGGTGTATGGTTCTCTTGTTGTCAGTGGCATGTTTTTGTCGGGTTATGACAGTGGTTTTCAGCCTACCCTAGCCTTTTTTCAGATTCCATGGTATGTTGGGATGTTTATTTCGGTTTTGGAACTTTGGCTTGCCGAATGGATTTCAGAATTCGAGGTGAAGGTGGTCTCAAGTTTCATTCCCAAATTCCTAGGAATCCCTTGACCGATTTTTGCGGAATACATGATAAAGCCTAAGGGAGTGGTCTCGGTTTAGGGCCTAGTGATCCGAGTTTAGATTACAGTAGAGCTTGAGAGA
The DNA here is from genome assembly GCA_000404065.3 of Pinus taeda. Lineage (NCBI taxonomy): Eukaryota > Viridiplantae > Streptophyta > Pinopsida > Pinales > Pinaceae > Pinus > Pinus taeda. The sequence continues at coordinate 10,665 of APFE030944701.1, forward strand.
TAAGGAGATGGAAAATTCCTCAAGGATAGTGATGGATTTTCGATGGCATTCCAAGTTCTATTCAGTTGTGATGGGAGCATCGATCTTGGTGTGATCACGGTTTAATGAGGGTGGAGGTGGTTTAACCTCTGGATTCCCTTGGTTGTTCTTGGATTGGTTGTTCTATGAGATCCCACATTCATGCTTGGAATATGGCACAGAGGTGACTGGCTAAAAGAGATATTTGGTTCAACCATGTCTATGATCGGGTGGTAAGTGGAAGTCCTGAACTTGGTCATATTTTCCTATGATTAATAAAAGCTATGTTCTCTTACTTTTGCACTAATTTATATCTAGATTTAATGGTTGTCATATCTATGATATTTACACGGTTTAATGTTGGTTATAAGCATGATTATGTGACTGGTTTATGTCATGGTTATTTCATGTATTTACTTGTAACTATTAAATGGATGGATGTAAGACCTAATTGATGATCTAGTAGTTCAATGGAGAAGGATGTGATCCTTCTAATGATGTTTCATAAGTTGTTTCAGTCATTTATGCTCTATCTTGTATCATAGACCTATAGGTGGCATTGATGCCAAGTGTTTGATAGAATTTCAGTCCGAGTTGGGGATGCTCAGGCCTAGCCCTGAGGGTGATTTTTGATTGATCAGCATGGTTATCATGTTTTAAATGATTTCTAAAAGTTACAAAAAGTTCTTGGCATAGGCCAGGATTCTGGGCTAGAAAAGTGGCTCAAATCTTGAGGTCGCTAGCACAAAACTACCAATTATGGACCACAGTGACTAGTAGGCAAGCCTGTGAGAGTGACTTTAGGTTGTTGGTTGCTCCCTTTCCCATAGCATGAGAGCGATGAGGCCTAAAAGTTGCAAAATAGCAGTGGGACCCAGGGACATGATATCTAAGTGGTTGACTTGTCTCCTAAGGGTTTTGTTGATGATGTTGGATGACTATAAGTGATGTTCTATCGATTCCACTTCCTTAAGCTGACATAGGAAGTTGAATTTGATCGTAGTAGCCTCTCTTCTCATGTTTACCTGGGTTGGCATGGTTACTTTGGGTAGACCTTGGAGGGGGTGTTATAGATTAGTATTAGAGCATGGTTTCACTCTCTTTGGGTCATATCTAGTACTACAGATATGTGTGAATTTGTTGGTCATGCATGCATGTCAATTGCGTGTGTCACTCTTACACTAACCTTCCATGTGCTTATTTCACTACATAACATTGATTATGGTAGTAGTAAGGTTATCATGATGAAATTGATTTCGATTGTATGGAATGCATCTTCATGAGTATATGATTGGTTATACAATTATATGAAACTGTATTACATCCTTGTACGTTGGGTTACATTCTTGGTTATTTTATTGCATGCATCAGTCTTGTAGGTTGATTACAAGAATTGATTGCTTATGCTCGACTACATGCGGTTATGCATATGTGTAGTTGATTACGCATTGCTCATGCAGGTTGATAATTGCATTATGTAAAGTGTATACTAGAGTAACGGTTGTTGTCATGCATGAGGTCATATCATGCATTGTTGATATGGCCTTACATAGATGACTGGACCTAGCTAGTATGATGATTATACGTTGATGCACTTATTGATATATGTCTATATGTTATTTTGGTTATGTAGTACACGCATCACATTGATTTGATGATCTTGCAGACAAGGCATCCTCCCTAAGTATGCTAAGGTACATTGATTTATGGTGATCTGGTTTAGCTGACATAGTATGCCTTACAGGAAAGAGATCATATGACCAACAAGGTGATAGACTACATACAATCTCCCTATGAATCAGATGGGGCATGTGGTATGGGGCTCTCTTCTGAATTAGTAGACCCCTTGAGAAGCCTGAAGGGAGAAATAAGGAGTTGCAAAGAAGGCAATGAAAAAATCATGTAGGCACAAGAGAAACAAGCAGAGGTGAATGTGATATTACTTCAGAGTTTGTTAGATTTGCAGTGATAGGGACCTCTTCAAATCAGCCATGGAAATGAGGATAAAAATAATGGGGCATATGGTAGAAGGTCTCATAGTCGACATAGGTCAGATAGATCTGACACTATCAAAGATGGCAGGATGTTGGACACTCTAGATAGGAGGGCTCACAGACACATGTATTACTCTAGTTCTGGTTCTAATAGACATCATGATCGTCATCATTATCATTCGTACATGAGGAATGATAGGGGATACTTGCCAGATGAGTTCAAGAAGGAAAAGCCACCTACCTTTGATGGAGAGATGAATAAATCACAAGATGTGGAGGCTTGGTTGCTCAGCATGAGGAAATTTTTTAGATTGCATGATTACTCAGAAAACATGAATGCAAGGGTAGCCCTTTTTAGTCTCAAAGGTAAAACAAATATTTGGTGGGAAGACGTGAAGCATTTCGAGGACATACATGAGGATGAATTGACTTGGAATGCATTCGAAAATCTCTTCAAGAAGAAGTACTTGTCTGAGAGGTGTTATGATGACAGAGCTAAGGAGTTTTATGAGTTGTAGATGGTTTCTATGACAAATGAGGAGAATACTAGCAGATTTTTGGAGCTATTGAGATATGTGCCTTACCTCATAGAAGAGAAGGCCAAGGTTCAGAGATTCATCAGTGGATTTTGAGTTGCATAAAGAGACCAGATTGATTTCGATGAGCCTAGATCGATGGAGGATGCCATCCAAAAGTTGAAGTATTGTTATGAGAAGTCGAAGCACAAAGTTGAGCCTAAACATGACTTGAAAAGAATCGACAAAGCTAAAGGAAAATGGCCACCAAAGAGAGGCAGACCTCAAAATGCATGTGAGAAATATAATGCAGTTTCTTACAAGAGATTCAATGCAATTAAGAAGGGACATGGAGAGAAGTAGGCTAGAGGCAGTGGTAAGGAACCATTATAGTGTTGGATATGTGGTAAGGGTCATCGTAAGAGGGATTGTTCGTAGTATCAGAGTGGTGGTGGACCCCAAATCTATAGCACTCAGGAGGCACATATAGTTGCTGATGTTGTTCATAGCATTCCTCAGATTTATGTAGTTATGGACAATAGGCAAGTGGATCATCAGGCATCGATCATTGAGATGGATGGTAAGCTTTGTGATAAAGTTGTTTATATTTTGATTGATCCTAGATCTAACTATAGCTATATTAATCCTGACTTGGTGGATAAGTGTGGTTTGAGAAAAGAAGTACATGTAGAATATTGGTTGGTACAGTTGGTTCTAGGTACAAAGAACCGAGTTCACCATTGGGTAAGAGCTTGTGCATTTGAGCTAAATGGTATTCCTATAGTATCACATTCGAATGAATTACCATTGGGATTGTATAGTATGCTTTTGGGTATGTATTGTTTATGCCTTCACGAACCAAAGTGGATTTCTTCGACAAGTCCATTGAGTGTGTGGATGATAGTGGGGAAAAGAGGACCTTGTAGGGAAAGAATCCTACATCAGTGAGGATGGTCACTGCTATGCAGGCTAAGCTTAGTTGCAGAAAAGGTTGTGTGATGTTTGTAGTACACATTTCCAGTGACAAGGGTAAGGAGGTTTAGAATGCAGATGTTTTAAGAAGGTACCCAGTTTTGTAGCAGTTTCAGGATGTATTTCCTGAGGACATTAAAGAATTTCCACCTCAAATGGAGGTAGAACTTTCTATTGAGCTAATGCCAGGGGTAGCTCTAGCATCGAAAGCACCTTACAAGATGAGCACACCTAAGTTTGTAGAGTTGAAGTTGCAGCTAAAGAAAATGTTGGACAAAGGATACACCAGGCCTAGTGTATCATTTAGGGGCGCACTGGTGTTGTTTGTAAAGAAGAAAGATGGTACTCTTAGATTATGCATTGATTACATGCAGCTAAAAAAAGTAACGATCAAGAACATGTACCCTTTACTGAGGATTGGTGATTTGTTTAATCAGCTGGAGGGAGCAGCAATGTTCTCTAAGATCAACTTGAGATCGGGATACCACAAGTACGCATCAAGGAACAGTATATCTTCAAGACTGCATTCAGGACCAGGTATGGGCATTATGAGTTTGTTGTTATTCCATTTGGATTAACTAATGCTCCAGCTACATTCATGTGTTTGATGAATAACATGTTGCATCCTTATTTGGACAAGTTTGTTATTGTATTCATTAATGACATGCTGGTACATTCTAAGAATGTCGAGGAACAGGTTGAACATTTACAGCAGTGTTGAGATTGCTAAGAGAGCATCAACTGTATGCTAAGCTTAGCAAGTGCAACTTCTTTCACTAGATGGATCGAAGTACACCATGTAAAACCAATTTTACCATAGTAAAATTGCTTTCACTATGAGAAATTACTTAATAAACCACCTTTTTTAAGTAATTTATAGTCAAACCCATGAAGAATAATTAAATAAATCACTATTTAATTGATTTTCTTCTAGGAATAATTAATTAAACCATTGTTTTATTATTATTCCTTGTTAAATTTGACCCAATCATGAAAATAAACAGATAAATCATTATTTTCTTATTTTTCTCTAAGAATAATTAATTAATCACTAATTAATTATTATTCTTTGTCAAATTTGACTAAATCCATTAGGAATAATTAAATAAATCATTATTTGTTTATTATTCCTTAACTAATTCCTTTAGATGATAAATAAATCATTTATTTATTTATTATTTCTAGATAAAAGTTTAAATATTTTTTCCCTCCTAAACAAATATAATAAAATATTCCCAGTGGTTATTCCAAGAATGGGATCAATAATATTTTATTATTGTTCATTATTCGAGGATAATTCAATATTTTGTTTTAAATAGAAGGGTCTTCCATTCATTATTCACTTTTGATTATTTTCATTATTGCACTCACTGTTGTAACTCTAATTATTTTCATTGTCACACACCATATTTTCGTTGGGTTTTCACATTATAGAGGAGAAAGACTCTATGCAAGCTAAAGATGTTTGAGGATAGCCAAGAACCCATCCCATAGAGGGGGACCGGTAACATTTATCTATTCTCTTCACAGGTGTTATTATTAAATTATTCTTTACATATCTGGTTTCCATTGGATGTTTGGGGTTATTACTCTTTCTTTCACTATTTAACTATGATCATAGCATAGATCAGAATTTTGGCAGGTTTTGTTTCTATCAATAGTTGCAGATCTACAACGTTTAGCAGTCATTTCTATTATTGATATTGTTTGTCATCCACAATCTTAAGTGGGTTCTTTTCATACATCATTGAGAAGAAAACACTACAATAATGCTGACAAAGTAAATGAAGACATGGAATATCGGGAGGACTTGATGATCCAGCATGGTGCTCCATGCATAAGGAAGATAAAGTACTACCCATGTGACCTTTTCTCATGTATTGTGGCATTAAACTGATAATTGACCTCTCCCAGTTTTGAAGAATGAATGAGTCGAGTAGTAAAGGCAGAAGCGACTGAAATCCGCTGAGTGACACAGGTGGCCAGACCGTGGGCAAGCAACAACCTGAGTAAAGGAATCCCAGAGATGGGAATGGAGAGGTTTTGTTGGTGTTTCCATCTAATTGTTGACCTGTTTTGTAATCATGTAATGTGTCAACCATTTAATGAAGTAATTAATATTTTTTATTGAATTTTGGGTCACAAAGCCATCCCAGGTCGACACAGCTAGTCAATCTGATAGCTAAGGCTCAACTGAGGATATTTTGTTGTAATTATTGTTCAATGCTCCCCTCTCGAGATAAATAGTGGGAAGCAACACTTCACACAGGTTCAAAATCCTAAAGAAGGAACTACATGTTATATTCAAGACTAAATGACTTTATAATATACATCTTTCACAATATTAAGGAAATGGTGGTGATTCCCCCTTCAAGTACTACAGTATGTTCTCCCTCTCTTAAATTCCATTATGTTTGTGTTTCCTCTTTGAATTCATGTAATCGTAGCTACTAGAAGTGTTTCATATGTTCTTACAAATTCATTTGTATTGACTCGTTAATGCATGTGCCTATATGGATCTTTGATATTATATCTTTAAAATTTCCCTTCATGAATCATCACACCCATCCACTTTCATCCATTATGTCTACCTTGAACTCAAATAAGTGTAGAATTTTGGAGACTTCAAGATCTATGCGATAAGTGTATAATTCCCGATGCTTCAAGCTCTATGTGATAAGTTACTCATTCTCCTTATCCTCTCTCATTGCTCTGTCAAAGCTTATTAAATTTTAGGTCCTTGATCTACTCGGCCTCCACTAGTTTATGCATATATCTATGTGAGTTGTATATGTGAAGAAGTATCAAAAAATAAATGGCTTACACCTTTAGATGAATGAACCAACCCATGATGTTTATTATATATTTTGAATATATATATACAAGAACATATGTGATGTCTCTAGTTTCCAGAGAATCATATGAGACATACAAAATCTATATGTTCAAGGCATTGGCCTTGCAAGCAATCTGAGGTTGTCTCTAGAAGTGACAACAGGATCCTAGCCCATGATTTAAGTTACAACCAAAAATATGCAGCAGTTTCGAAACTGCCATGTTCTACCTCGATTTTCGTGCATATGATAACGAATCTCAAGAATTTGGAAAATGGGTTTTTGTACAACCTAACAATTTACTTATATCTCAAACATTTTCCCAAAATTCAATACAATTTGAAAGCTAAAGTTTTTTCTTTGAAGCAATTGTGTTGAAAATTTCGTTATTGTAATAGAGGAGATCAATGATTAGTTTTTGGAGAGATTTAGAGAGCTGATTTGTAACAGAGATTTTTGAAGTGAATAAATAATTGATGGTTGTTGAATTGTGGTTCATCTTATCAGCTTGATTTGATATTTTCTTAGTAAAAATAACCTCCTGGGAGGGGACCCTCGATGTGGGTAAGTGTTGTTATGCTTCATGTGTTTTGTAGATTAGTATTACATCTAGCAATTTAGTTTTATTTTGCAATGAATTTATGTTAGATAAAACTTAGATCTAATCACTTTCATGCTTTCAATTTAGTGTTTTAGTACTTCACTTTCAGTTTAAGAAGTGAATTCCATTTGATTGCATATTTTATTTGATGTTCTTTTCAATTTTTCATTAGATTTGTATTTCACATAGTATTAAATTTATTGATCTATTTTCATCTGTTAAGTAGAATGCATTATGATCAAATTCAAATTGGTTTTTCTCATGCTTAAAGAGTAAATCAAATTCAAATTGGTTTATTAACACGTTTTAATATTCATAATTTCAATTTAAATAATCTATGTAATTAATTCGGTACTTATTTAGAATTTCAAATTCCAGCTTTTCTATACTTTATTCGGTACTAGTTTTTGTACTAGAATAGAGTATTAAAGAAATATGTAATTTGCAGTTTAGAATTCTTTAATTGATTGGAGCTTTGCATCTACTTGATAAAAGATTCGTATAGTGAATAATAACCTACAATATATCTCTAAGCCTACTTAGCATTTATTTTTTATAGTTTGTTAACGCATTTCTTGTTGTTTATTATCTTGTTTTCTTTACTTGCCTTGCATGCTTTTGCTTATAGTTGTTGGCATTTAATTTTCTGCAATTTACTTTTCGGTATCATGTTTAAAGGGTTTTCATCACTATAGGATTAAAACCATTGAAGCCTCAAGACCTAATAAGCTACATTTGTAAAACCACATGAACATTGTTAACAAAAGATTGTGGTTCAAAACCTAATAAGCATTAGAGTCCCATAGTCCATTGACAAGTGATCATCCTTAATGATTAGTTATTTCTAGTGTTAGTTATTAGCATAGGCTAGAGTGTGCTCTAATCCTATTTCCTGTGCTTGCATCTCTAAGTCTTACGATCCCAAATTCGATAATTAAATGTTGGAATTAGAATACATATAATTCCACCAACGTTCCACATTCATCCTCTTAGGAGATCTCTTCATCCTATTTATTCCTGGAGTACTTGAGAGGGTCAGGCTAACCAGAGCTAGAGCCAGAGAAAGTTAGAGTCTGATTTCATGCTCTAGCATCAGATTCCTACTAAGAGCGACAAAGTTTTTGAGGTTCATGTTGCTAGAGTCCATATTTTGTTTTTTTTGTAGTGGGGAGACTCTGCTAGATTTTGGAGAGGCGACTTGAGTGAGTGTATATTTTTACTTTGACCTTGGATTAATAGAAATTCATATTCCTTCCATGTGTTTACATGTTTGCAACATTGATTTTTATTATTTCTATGATGTTTTGAGCTAACAATCTTCTGAGGAAGATTGCTTTACGTCCTTGAGTGGTTGTGATTATGTGCAAGTGTTGAGATCGAGTGTAAACAAAGCATATCGTTCAAGTGGAGCGTTGGGATTCTACTGTGGACTCAAAACCCTTCACCAACATGCAAGGAGGCTGGGTGCACACTTATTTTTTATAACATCCAGAATTGTTTGTATTATACATGTGTGAGCATCAAGTTGGGATTGGTCTATCTATCCATTTGTCATTTTTCTTTTTGTTGTCTAGTGATCTTATTCGGTCATAAGATCACAGAGAAATTTCTCCTTGCATAATTCATTGCAACAATCAATGTATTTGTCCTCTTTCATCTTTAATTATGCAAATTTCATTTTATAGCCTTGGAGTTTCGATTTAGTTATTTTACTATCACCTTCATATCAAATCATTTTCTTATCCCATATATATTTGGTTGTTTTGAAATGCATGATTTTAACCAACTCAGATTTGGGAAAACCTCTTAGGATTGTGTTCATTGCTTTAGCATTGTGAGTGAACTCTAACTTATCATCTTGAATAACGAATGCATCTGGATTTTTATGGCCCTTATGTATTGTGTCTCAAACGTCTATACCAAGAGACATTATGGAGGTTCTCATTTGTAGCTTCCAAAATGCTTAATTTGTTCAAATGAACATGGGGAATTTCTTGTTAGAATTTCCATTCTTGTTAGCCATTGTCTTGAATCCACCTTCTAGTTGTTATAATGTTGTTGAAGGAACGTGAGCTGATACCAATTGTTAGAAACTAGGATAATACTGAGAGGGGTGAAGAAATTTTTTGTAAATTTTAACAATATTTAAGCTTATTTATGTTATCACTAATCAATCACATCATAAATCAAATAGCATACACATATGAAACACATATATTTATGTTGAAACCCATAAAGGGAGAAAACCACAAAAATTCTTTTTGTTCTTAATATAAATGTAAGCCCCAACTATATTTTGTACAAAATTTATTGTTAGCAATAGAAAGGAGACACACATCCCCTAACTTGCAAGAATCCACTTGCTAGAAGCACCAACTCCCACAATTTTTAGAAAACAAACCCCTCATGTTTACAAGCAACAACCTACTATGCATAGCAAATTTCTCTTTCATTCATTTTCATACTTAAACCCAAAGGCACATTATTTTCACTTTAAATTTCAAACATCCACTACCCTCATTTCTTCATCTCTCACTCAACTAGATGTTCAACTGTTATACATGCATTTTGAAACCAAGAACTTCGATTTGTTCTCATATTTGCAATTCTTCTACTCAGTCTCTCATTGTTAATCACATAGTTCTCCTCTCATAAGCACAAGACCACATTAATACACTCATGATGTTCAAACACATTGGTTCTCCATTGACTACACATCACATAATTATTTCATTTTTTTTATTCCTATGCCTCATAGTTGTTGAGCGATGGAAAAGGTATGCATTTGCCATTTATTTCTTTATCTTTTCCTTTGGATCATAACTCTTTTACATTATAAAATGGTAATATGTTAAAGAATTATGATATAATTAAGGAGATTTGTGATTAATACAAAATAACTAATTATTGTCTTTTTTCTATATAGAAAGTGAAGTGAATAGAAAATCACTATTCGGAAGGTAAAGACAAAAGCAAGGCAATTGTTGTTCCTCCATTAGGAAACCGTGTCCAGACAAGAAGAACGAGACTAGAGCATGCAGCTCGGGAAAAGACGAAGAAAACAGAGTGGTTGCACAAGAGGACAAGAAGACAACTGAAGATGGAAGATTAAGCGAAGCCCTCAGGATCTTTTAATCCTGAGGGATCGCTACTTTAAAATTTATCTATAACCTTGATGTATCCACCTGCCCATTATAAATGGGGCAGCGATTGTAAGACAAAAGGAGGATTGATTTTTTAGAATTACTGTTGTAATTTCAACTTTGATCATTGACTCTCTTTGAGGAGCAATAGTTGTAACTCTGCCATATATGATTAATATATAACTCAATTGTTGTTCCATTATCTGATCCTGGAGTAAATGCAGTAGTGCTTCCTTGGTGGCTAAGGGCCTGACCCTGGTGGATCCACTTGCTTCTTGTATCACTATTTTACAATTATAGTCGTGTGTGGTTTGATTCCTTTACATTTCCTTAATTCACTTTATTTGGTAATCTTATGTTTCTGAACATCTCGCTAAATTACTCTATTACATCAAGATCATAATTAGACTGCGTTGGTAACACAATTGTTATTCATAACTCAATGTCGTGTTGTTCCTTTTGAAAGAATACTGCACTGTCTAGTCTAGATTCTCTTGTTCACTCACAACTGTAATTGTTCTTCATTTAATTGTTGTTCAATTATAATCATGACTGTCACTCCTTTATACCTACAATTAATGTTAACTCTGCCAGAATAAGATTACTGATTATATCACTTTATAGTCGATGTGTATTTACACTTAATGAGATTTGTTGTTCCTTTATTATCTTAAGATTGTTGTTCAATTCATTTCAGTTAAAGGTTGTTGTTTGGTTCATTTCGATAAAGAGTGATGTTTGATTCATTTCTCTAGATTAAGCTTTGTTGTTCAATCCTTTCAACAGACTCAGTTGTTGTTCCTTTTCTGCAAGGATTTGATTTCACCTTTTAATTAATAGTGCAGCAAGTGTGTTTTAGTAAGCATTTCCAATCAAATTGTTATTATTTTCTTTAGTGTGGATTGAAAGATCTACAATTGTAAAGAACATTGACTATCACTGTCTAAGTTCTCAGATTGGAGGTCCTGTTTATGATTGATTTCATTTATATCAGTTGACAGAGAAAAGAGTTATCACTACTGCATCCTTGACTGATAAATTGTTATAGTTTTCTAAATGAGTGATTTAAGTTTCAGAGCATTAAGGTTTCTTCTAATTACAAGTAGATTCTATTTCCAACATCTGTTTACTCTTGTATTTAGCACTATATTGCAAACTAGAAAACATTACTCTTGAATCAAGTGACCGCCTCAGACTGAGTACACTCTTGAGATAAAAAAAAATTGTACTTGGATTGATAATTAATGTAGGGTAAACAGGGGTTAAAAAGACACATTTTATCACTCAACATTTTGGTGTCGTTGCCGGGGAGAGTGTAGCCATTTGTTTTAAGAAGAGTAGTGTGCATTTGATAAGTACCTGCTAAGAGAGAATTGGGTGTTAAAAACGAAAGGTAAGAACCTGTGTACGGAGCATGTAATAGCCCTGCTCCCCCGCCCGCTTTCCTTCAGATTTGTTGATTACATTGGGTAGAAATAAGTATTTGAGTTGTGTGCATGACTAAGCAGAAAAAGCCTGAAAAGAATCCAAAACCACTATCCAAACCTGATAAAGCTAAGGGACTGGTGACCCTTGGCCGATCGACCTTTATAGACGATATCATTAAAAAAGAAAAATCTCAGCCATCAATAGGTCTTAGAAAAGTTTCTTCTAGACAACCTACTAACTCCCTTCGAGCCACAAAATCACCATCTGTAGCCTTTGCTGAGGTGCATAGCCAAATAGAAGAGCAATATTTTCAAGAAATTGAGAATTCTAGCCCAAAATCTTTACAAGAAGGGAACCATATTAATCTCTGCAAAGGAGGAGGAGAAACAGGGGAAACAGAAGAACCAATATCTCCTCTTGGAATAGTTCAGCCACTAAGCAACCCAAATAAGGGAAGTGTTGTCAAGATCATCCAAAACAAAGCTAAAGAACCTAAAGAGCCAAGATCCCCCCAGATATTAGTTCAACAAGGAACTCTTATCATCCCAGACCAAGGAAGTGTTGTTAATACCATTCCTACTCCTTCTAGTTAGCTTAGGAATAACTCCCTAGAAATCCTAGAAGGATATTGGCACATATTTGATCAAATGGCCCAGAATCAACAAACACCTTAGACCTTCACACTGCAATATCCCGTTGTTAACACTGCAGTAAATGTACCTATGAAAGCCATACCACTGCAGCATATCCCTACATTTCATGGCCTAACATCAGAAGACCTAGATGCATTTTTGTTTGAATTCAATGTATTATGCTGAGGGTATGACTATACCACCGATCCCCAAAAGCTAAAACTATTTCCCTGCACATTAAAAGGAGCAGCTTTATGATGGTTTATGGGATTAGGTGGAGGTGTTATAAACGACTAGGATCAGATGAAAGGTGTTTTTCTAAAGAAATATCAGGATTATTGTAGGTCTAGATAATTAAAGGATGAAATATTTCAGATGGTAGCCAGACCTAATGAGACACTAGAAGAGTATGTTGAACGTTTTCAATATAATCTTCAGATATCTCCTTATGCGTCATTACCCTTACCTGACAATGTGTTAAAAACTACATTAACTAAAGGAATGAAGGAACAATGGGTTGAAACACTAAATATTATGGGAAAAGGTGACATCTATCAAGAAAATTTTGCTAACATTATTGATTTGTGTATTAGGAGTTCAAGAGGCAGTACAAGGCTAAAACCAGCAAAACGTGACATGCTCACAAGAGACAACAAGATCTCCGATGAAGGAGTAACCCATGCAAAAATCGATAATTTACTGGAGGATTTCAAAACTGATATATTGGGGGCTCTGACAATGCAACTCGATATTATGCAAGCTAAACAGAAACAAGCAGAATCAGAGCAAAGCCTAGCAATATTTTGCCCTAGATGCAGAAAGAAACATAACCATAAAGAGTGCCCACTGGATGCAGTTCAAGTCTGCGCTATTTGTACAAAAGATCACTCCACAGAGAACTACCCCTCACTCCCGGGTTTGAAAGCAGTGTACAAAGAAGCGGAAGAAGAATTAGAACCAGTGTACCTACTCAGTCAGCATCGTCAATGGCAGCCACGACAACTAGGTATGCCCTCCGATCCATCTTCTTCTTTCCAACCTCTGCAATATCATGCTCAGCAATATAATACAGTGTGGCAAAATCAGCCACCCTTCCCAAGTTGGTCACAACAACCATTTCCTTCATCACCATGGCCAAATCAAATGAGCCAAACTAATTGGCCAAACTTTCCCTACTCTCCACCATGTTAGCAAATCAATGCATATCCAACACAATGGTCCCCTTCCACTTCACAGAGTTAAGCCTGGCAGTCAAACTGGAAAAGACCGATGAATCAGCCAACTGGAACCATCCCCCTCCCTCAACCCACACTGCCAACGCCATATACATTACAACAAAATCCCCAGTCCAACTTAAGACCGCAACTCCCAGCCCAACCCAACCCGAATTCTAATAATAGACCGGTTCAATCTGTTTAAATAATCGAAACACCAGAACTTGAAACTGACGTAAGGGAGTGCAACCACCTTCAATTAAGGTCTGGGCACATAATAGAAACTGAGGGAGATAAAAATGCTTAATTTGAAAATCTATTACCTGTAGAACAACTACTACAAGAAGAGGATGTGGTCAGACAACAAACTCGTAACCAAGCAACCATGTCTTCTCCCCCATTCCCAGAACAACTAATCATACCATGCCCAATAGAACATCCTGACTTTGATCTTCTGGGAGAAATAAGAAATTTGTGTATAAAGATACCACTCCTCCATACTATCCAAGGTATCCTGGTCTATGAAAAACCATCAAAGAGCTATGTATAAAAAAGCCAAAGAGGAGAATAACAACTAATCCAACCATCCAAGTAGTCGTCACCCTATCTGATCTACTATCAGGAAGAGAAGCACATGTCAAATATGAAGACCCAGGGAATCCTATAGTGACGTTGCAAATCAATGGACAAACCTTTTCAAATGCCCTAGTTGATTTAGGGGCTGCAATTAATATCTTAACAACCACCACTTGTCAAAAACTTGGCATTACATCAGTGGACCCAACTACCACCCTATTGGAACTAGCTGACCGATCGGTAGTCAGGCCATAAGGTACACTACACGATGTCATGGCATCTGTAGATTCCTGGGAATACCCTGCCAACTTTCTGATAATCAACCCCAAAAACCGACTCGATGGGAACCCTTTAATCTTAGGTAGACCTTGGCTAGCGACTGTTGATGCTTACATTGGCTGCCGATAAGGCAGTATGACTATAACTAGAAGGAGTAATATCAAGAATCTAGCTCTATACCCTCCAGCCCAGCCAAGTTTAATAATAATGAAAACTAACAAACAAGCTATATCATATCTCACATAAAACATTAGGTGCCCATTAACCATAGAAGATGCCCTCGATTTTAAAGACCAACAGAGGATGACATTATTAACAACTTCATTAACCAATCCAAATCCAGATCCCATGTACAATGTCACATGATAGAGGCAGCATTTGACAATGAACTAGCAGAAGATCCCCTCAAAGACACTTATGATCAATCAATACCCACTACCTCTGTTTCAAAAAGCAAAACTATAGAGATTGAGCCAGGAAAAACCTTGAACATTAACAAAAACCTGACTCCTGAACAAGAAGAAAAGCTGGTCCAACTACTGATAAAATACAAGGAAGCTTTTGCCTGGGATTATCTAGACATGAAGGGAATTGATCCCCAACTGTGTACACACCATATTTATACAGAAAAGGATGCTAGACCCATTCGCCAACCCCAACGAAAACTAAACCCTCACCTGAAAGATATTGTGAAAGTTGAGTTACAAAAAATTTTAGATGTAAACTTTATTTATACAATCTACGATAGCAAGTGGGTCTCTCCACTAGTAGTGGTGCAGAAGAATGGAAAATGGAGGATTTGTGTAGACTACAGAGAATTGAACAAAACAACTCAAAAATATCACTTTCCCCTTCCATTCATTGATCAAGTGTTAGATTCATTAGCAGGAAAGAAATTAATTTCTTTCCTAGATGGCTTCAGTCGATACAATCAAATTCAGATTGCCCTTGAAGACCAGGATAAAACTACTTTTACCTATCCTTGGGAAACATTTGCCTGCAGATTCCTACCCTTTTGCCTATGCAATGCACCTACCACATTTCAGAGGGCCATCCTCAGCAGCTTTTCAGAATTAATAAATGAAGGGATCGAAGTATATATGGATGATTTCACACCGTATGGAGATGATTTTGAGCCAACACTAGAAACATTAGAAAAGGTGTTGCAACGATGTATTTCCACCAAGCTTTGCTTGAGCCATGAAAAGTGACATATGATGATGACCGAGGGACTCATCCTAGGTCATTATATCTCAGCAACCAGAATACAGGTAGATTCGGCCAAAATTCAAATAATTTTGTTAATACCTACTCCTACGACACAGACAGAGGTACGCAATTTTCTATGATTTTCTGGTTATTATAGGAGATTCATAGAGCATTTTTCTCAAATAGTTGCACCTCTATACGCACCAACAGGTAATTTTGATTTTATTTTGACAGAAATGCAACTATGCTTTTGAGGATCTAAAAAATCTTGTGTCAACAGCCCCAGTGCTCAGAGGCCCAAATTTGGATCTACCATTTCAAATTTCATCTGATGCTTCAGACACAACTATTGGAGCAGTCCTTGGACAAGAAGAAGATAAAAATCCATATGCAATTTATTATATTAGCAAGAATTTATCTCTTGTTGAACTAAACTATACCGTAACTAAAAAAGAGTTTTTAGCTGTAATACATGTTGTAAATAATTAGGCATTACATCACTGGATATCCTGTTGTTTTATATACAGATCACTCTACTATAAAATACTTAGCAAATAAACCTGTTACAAACAGTAGAGTAACAAGATGGTTGATTTTATTGCAGGAATTTGACATCACAATAAAAGATTGACCTAGGAAAGAGAATCCTGTAACTGATTTTCTCTCACGAATGTCGAAACTAGCGGATGCAGCAGCAGTCGAATATCAATTCCTAGATGAACATTTATTTGTTGTTACTGCCAAGACACCATGGTATGCTAATGTTGCAAATTATTTAGCGGTAGGTAAATTACCAAAGCATCTAACCCCCAATGAATGAGAACAGATTGTGCAATGAAGTACCCGATTTTCTTGGATTGGGGGCTACCTATTTCATACAAGGGTAGATATGCAGGTCAGAAGTTTCATCCCCAAAGATGATATATTTGACGTTCTAAAAGCTTTTCATGACGGACCATGTGGCGGACATTTCACAGATCGCAGGACTGGTCACAAGGTTTTAAAAACAGGCTATTACTGACCCACAATCTTTAAAGACGCTAAGAAATATGTTCAAGCCTGTGACAGTTGCCAAAGAGCAGGACGCCCTAGACAGTCCAACAAAATTCCTTTAAACCCACAGTTAGTAATCGAACCATTTGAGCGTTGGGTACTCGATTTTGTTGGTCTGATCAACCCATCATCAAATCAGAAAACATATATTCTAGTAGCAACAGAGTATGTTACCAAATGGGTTGAAGCAGAGGCACTTCCAAGAGCTACAGAGGATTCTGTAATACATTTCCTTTTCCAAATATTTGTGCGATATGGCCTCCCGAGGGACATAATCACGGATGGAGGACCGCAGTTTGTAGGTAATAAAATCATTGCATCATTAAAAAGTTATCACGTTCAGCACAAAATTACCACTCCATATCACCCGCAGGAAAATGGCCAAGTAGAGAGCATGAATAAGGTGATAGAGGCAATACTTACAAAAAGAGTTGCATCACACAGACGCAACAAGGCTTCAAGATTGCCCGAAGCCTTGTGGGCATACCGAACAATGTGGAGAAATACCACCAACCATTCACCATATCAGCTAGTATTTGGAAAAGAACCCATCTTTCCAATAGACGTCAACATACAAACATTAAGAACAACACAAGAGATCGGTTTGAATTTAAATGAGGCCCAAACTAACAGATTACAGCAAATTAATGGGCTAGATGAAATCAGGCTCTCGGCTCTCCAATGCACTGCATTAATTCAACAGCAGAGAGCAAAATGGCACAATGCATGATCAAAATGAAAATCTTCCATGAAGGAGATTGGGAACTCCTATATGATTCTAGGTTTCAGGATTTTCCAGGAAAACTCCAGACTCGATGGCTTGGACCATATGAAATACAGAAAGTGCATGACAATGGCACCATTACTTTAACTACTATTGATGGATCTGGACATGCCTTTAAAGCAAATGGTCACCAAGTGCGATTGTACCATAAACCGCTTACTCGGGAATCCTTTTACCAACAGCTATCGGAAGATTCTGATATGCAAATTCTTGCTGAGGAAAATAATCCTTCCTTGGCATTGGTTCACTAAATAACCCCATTGTTCTCAAACTTTGTACATAAGTTTTTCTTTTCTGCTTGTATAAACTACTTTCTGTACATACTTTTACGTTTCTGCATTTTTTGTTTTTTGTTATTCCTTTCCGAAGGAACAGCATTTCCACATCTTTGTTGTTCCTTTCCGAAGGAACAACACTTTCGCATTTTTGTTGTTCCTTCGGAAAGGAACAACACTTTCACATTTTTGATGTTCCTTTCTGAAAGATCAGCGTTTCCGCATTTCTGTTGTTCCTTTCCGAAGGAACAACACTCCCACATTTCTGATGTTCCTTTCTGAAGGAATAGCACTTCCGCAATTTTGATGTTCCTTTCCAAAGGAACAACATTTCTGCATTTTTGCTGTTCCTTTCTGAAGGAACAACACTTTCACATTTTTGTTGTTTCTTTCCAAAGGGACAGCACTTTCGCATTTTGTTGTTCCTTTTCAAAGGAACAACATTTCCGCTAGATTGCATTTTTGTTGTTCCTCTTAAAGGAACATCACTTCCACCCGATTGTTTTTTCTGTTCCTCTTAAACGAACTGCACTTCCACCATATTGTTTTGTCTTTCCTTTTAAAGGGATAGCCTTTCTTCGCATTTTTCTTTCTGTCGTTCTTTCCAAAGGAACAACAGTTTCGATTTCGGATGATCCGTATTTTCAATGGATCCATATTTTATTTCGCGCTTACTTTATTTGTTGTTCTGTTTAAGGAACAGTTGCTGTCCCTCTTAAGGAACAAGAGTTTCAAGTCTATTTTTTTCTTTTGTTTGTTGTTCCTCTTAAAGGAACCACGGTTTTTTGTGCAGATATTCTTTTTGTTGTCCCTCTTAAGGAACAACAATTGTCCCATCTAAGGAACAACACTTTTTGAGTGCATTTTTTTGTGTGTGTGTTTCTTAAAGAACATCATTTAAAGTATTTTTGTGAATGATGGTTCACTGTTCATGATCCCTTTAAGGCACAGGCATACATTCATGCAAGAACACAAAAACTAGAGGATACTGAAATCAGCAAACCAAAGAAAAATCATTATCTTTAGAGAAATTACTTTGTATCGATAAGAAAACAGAGGAAAGAACACAACTATTTATATCACTTTGTTGTCTTTATTTTCACTAAAACTAATTTGATTGATTATTTTTATCATGTTGGTTCTTCCTTAATCTTCATAATTCTCTTTAATCATTATTATTGAATAAGAATAAGGGCATATTTTTCTTCTATTGAGATGTTCATACTTCTTCCACCATCCCTACTCTTAAGGAGTGTTGAGCCATCCTTTGTATATAAATAGAAAGTGTTATATAAAAGAAAAGAAAAGAAAAAAAAAGAGAGAAAAATATATATCTATATGATTACTAACATGATTTGTCAGATGAAGGATAGGAGGTCTCATCAAGAGCCAACCTACCATGATCATAAGGAAGCAACGAAGTGGCATTCCCACTATGGCCACCACACCAGGAATATGATCCAAGAGGCATATCAGAAAAATAAAAAAGTCAGAACAGGAGCTCTCATCACGAGCCGACCTACCCACCTTTCACTCCTTATTGGTGAATAGCATTGTGATTCATCTGGTTACCAAGCCAGCACAATGGCCTCCATTCTGACATCAAACAACACTTTCCTAAGCATACATAAAGGATTATGGTTCCAAGGGTGAAACAAGCAACTTTGTCAAGGTTATGAACACCTGTGGGCAACAGAGCTCTGTTGATGGTATTGAAGTCATACTTTTCATACACCAATAGTCATTATAAACCCTTTTCTTATATATTTATCTTGATTTCAAATGAGAGTATGTTATATAACCCTTTCTAACCTCTTACACATGAAATATCGGTTATAAATCAAGCATAATGGTTAAAGTGGATAATGACCACATAAACATGTTTACTTACGTCAATTGTCCTCTCCCCTATTTTTCACATCATTTCATAGCATTTATATATCTATTTGTGATTTTAATCATAAGCCTCGATTTCTGTGATTCGCTACTTTTGCAATCATGCCATGAATATATACGTCGTTCCTTTTTTTCTGTACAGTTGTCGTCCAGTATGCCACTCCTCCATTTGCTGGTTGAGGACGACCTATAACATTTCAGAGGGGCACGGGTGATCTCCAAAATACACTGGTAGACATGTCAATTCCTTATTTGGAGGTACTATGACTCCATCAGATCTCGGAAATAGCAAGTTTAACGATATTGACATTTTCCAATATGCACAGCTTATTGTTCCATTGTCATTTATGTGTTTGTTTTTGCTCTGTAAAAATTAACAGTGTGCTAAGCTTGAACAAAATGGGAGGCAAAGAAATACGCAGAGAACCACAAGTGTTGATAATTTCCAACGTTGCACGAGCAATTCTGAAAAGAGCAGGATGGATCAATTACCTTACACGACTACAATAGTCCCATGAAACTATGGCCATTGGATTTCTGCAGAATTTGCAAGAAGATTATTCCATGGCGAGGGGAAGGCGAATAACAATAAAAAAGGCAGTAATTGTTGAAATATCTAGACTATCGACAGTCGGACCAGTATGGACCAAGAAAAAAGTAAGACTTCGAGACGCCATAGACATCTTTCGCGACGAAGGACAGAACCTTACCATCAAAGGAAAAGGAGTCCTACGAGCAACCCTGGGAGAACGATGGGTAGGATTAGTCAGAATAGTGCAAAGCTACATCACATGTGATGGGAGAAAGGATGTGGTAAGACCACGCCATCTCAAATTATTAGTAGTATTAAGACAGATATGTGTTATACATTTTCCTACATATTTAATGTCTTTATTTCATGACGCCGCTCGGAGTATAAGGAAATCACGTCATACAGAAATGGTAGTAAGTCATCATGGTTTAATTTGATTAATAGTCAATCATAGTCTTGCTCAGCAACAGTCTAGTTGGGAAGAATTGGTATTTCCAATAGATGGGGGATTGGCCTTACCATCCCCGAAAAGAAAAAGAACCACCAACACATCAACTAGACCGCAGAAATGCAGAGAGTCCCTTAGATCGAGCAAAGGTGGGGGAATGTTGTGAAATATCCAAGATAACAGTAGCCAACCCTTAGAAATACTGGACTTTGAGGATGAGCAACCCCCACAACTCGAAGGAGGGGAAAATGTGGAAGAAGAATGGGAAGAAGAATTGGAAGAAGAATTGGAGGTAGAAACGGAGCACTCTGGTGCAAGTCCACTACAAATTCCATTGCAGGAAGATGAATTGGCCCAAATTTTGGTCAATATGGGTGAGTATATTCAACCACAAAACCCACTCAACCTCAATATTGAGGCAGCACAATCACAGGAACACTCTACTCATAGTGAGAGTGCATCCAAGGAGATGAACGATGAGGAAGAAGAAGAAGCACAATCACAGGAACACTCTGCTCACAAGAGTGCATCTAAGGAGATGAATGATGAGGAAGAAAAAGAAGGGCAATCACCGAAACACTCTGCTCACAACAAGAGTGCATCTGAGGAGATGAATAACGAAGAAGAAGTAGAAGTGGAAGCCACTCGAGAAATAGCAAATCAAACGAGGGTTACCTCCCCTGAGAAACCTAATCAGGAGGATGAGAACACTGAAGAAGTGTTCCAAACAGAAAATATGGAAATAAGCCAGGGCAAGGGTACAATCCCTGAAGAACAAATCCCAGGTCCAAGAAAAGAAACAGTTGTTCCTTCGAAGAAGAAGACGAATGAAATCAATAGGCTACAAAAGGAACAACAAAGGCTACTGAATGTAATAAAACAACTCAGACAGCAAATAAGGGCCCTAAAAATGGGGAAAATCTCAAAAAGAACCACAAGAATAAGAAATGTGTCCACCCAAACAAAACCCCATAAAATAAAGGCCACGAGGACTCAAATGGAGCCCATATCCATTCAGGACAACAAGGAACAACATGCAGTTGTTACAGACGCAGCGACCCAAACAGAAGATACATCAGTCTGTAATAAGGATGTCCAAACAGAGGCACTATCCTCTAGCATCACGACTGACCAGATAAAAGGGACACAGACTATAGGAACCAAATGTCATAATAAGAAGATCCAGGTAGATCTTCAGCCCAAAAGTGTTTCGACAGACAATGATACTAGGATAGTGAAACTCCAAGAGGATCTAGCACAGGCTCAACAAATGATAGGAAAACCCACATAAGAGACCATTCCTCTGGAGAAATACCAAAAGTTACAGTAGCAATTTAAGAACATTAATGCATCAGAGAGTGAGGACTTTGATAAATGTCGAAAGGCAAAGCAAAAAGTTGAAAAGGTAACAAATAAGCTAAACTTTGTCATAAGCCGAATGGATACCCTATGTTCTCTATATACTAATGTTCTAGCCTATAGGGCACCTGCCAAAAATTATGCTTTTCTTTTGTTAGAATGGTATTTACAGTTAAAAATTAAGGTTGTCAAGGTAGGGGTACCTATAGAGTTAAAAACTATTGATGATTTCATAAACTATTGTAAACATTATGGAGTGAAAGTCCAGTGATTGCTATGTGAATTTTATTTGCATAATTTTGTGTTGGAGGAGGAAATGGAAAAGAATCCCGGTCCTTTTGTGGGTGATATCTAGTCAAGCATTCATTTCATTTGTTGTTAACCAGTTAAAATGGCTCAAGGCCCATAACACCTTTTAGAGACAAGAAAACAGGTTAGGCCTTTGGGTAAGGGGTGAACCGGAAAACACATTACAGCTGTGGGATAAGCATAGAAGCTTAATGAGAAAGAAGGGTGTGATCCAGACATTGGGACCCATTCATAAAGCAATTGTCTAGAAAGGAGTAGAATACTTCCTATCCATCAAAGACCCTGCCATAGCAGCAGCTAAACTTCGATGGAAGACTTCCCATCGAAATGTCCAGGGCAGAGAACCCTTCAATTATAAAAATTTTAAAATAGTTGTCGATCGCTTGGTTACCTATAGTAACCTCATCTTGAAAGAAGGTCCACTTTGGCTAGGTTGTAGATTTCGAATCCCCATTATCTGGTATCCGGTAATGGGATATAAGGCTATATACGAATTGCCTAAGGGGTAGACAGGAGCCATTTTTGAAGTTTTAGCTGCAAATCATCGTTTTAGACCACTTCATGAAAATCTCTCTCCAGCATATTCCATAATTTCCCTGCATGTAAATTACATGTTTTTCATGAGGACATGAAAAAGGGTAAGCAGGGGGGTGTGTTGAGCGATGGAAAAGGTATATATTTTCCATTTATTTCTTTATATTTTCCTTTGGATCATAACTCCTTGACATTCTAAAATGGTAATATGTTAAAGAATTATGATAGAATTAGGGAGATTTGTGATTAATACAAAATAACTAATTATTGTCTTTTTCTATACAGAAAGTGAAGGGAATAGAAAATCACTATTCGGAAGGTAAAAACAAAAGCAAGGCAATTGTTGTTCCTCCGTTAGGAAACCGTGTCCAGACAAGAAGAACGAGACTGGAGCACGCAGCTTGGGAAAAGACAAAGAAAACAAAGTGGTTACGCAAGAGGACAAGAAGACAATTGAAGATGGAAGATCGCTACTTTAAAAGTTATCTATAACCTTGATGTATCCGCCTGCCCATTATAAATGGGGTAGTGATTGTAAGACAAAAGGAGGATTGATTTTTCAGAATTACTTTTGTAATTTCAACTTTGATCATCAACTCTCATTAAGGAGCGATAGTTGTAACTATGCCATATATGATTAATATATAACTTAGTTGTTGTTCCATTATTTGATCCTGGAGTAAACGCGGTAGTGCTTCCCTGGTGGCTAAGGGCCCGACCCTGGTGAATCCACTTGCTTCTTGTATCATTATTTTACAATTACAGTCATGTGTGGTTTGATTTCCTTTGCATTTCCTTAATTTTCTTTATTCAGTAATCTTATGTTTCTGAACATCTTGCTGAAGTACTCTGTTACATCAAGATTGTAATTAGACTGCATTGGTAACACGATTGTTATTCATAACTCAATGTCATGTTGTTCCTTTTGAAACAATACTGCGTTGTTTAGTCTAGATTCTGTTGTTCACTCACAACTGCAAGTGTTGTTCATTTAATTGTTGTTCAATTATAATCGTGATTGCCGTTCCTTTATACCTATGATTAATTTTCACTCCGCCAGAATAAGATTATTGATTCTATTACTTTATAGTCATTTTGTGTTTACACTTAATGAGATTTGTTGTTCCTTTATTATCTGAATATTGTTGTTCAATTCATTTCAGTTAAAGATTGTTGTTCAGTCCGTTTTGGTAAAGAGTCTTGTTCGATTCATTTCTGTAGATTAAGCTTTGTTGTTCAATCCTTTCAACAGACTTAGTTGTTGTTCCTTTTCTGCAAGGATTTAATTTCATCTTTTAATTGATAGTGCAACAAGTGTGTTTTAGTAAGCATTTCCAATCGAATTGTTACCATTTGCTTTAGTGTGGATTGAAAGATCTACAATTGTAAAGAACATTGACTGTCGATGTCTAAGTTCTCATATTGGAGGTCCTATTTATGATTGATTTCATTTATATCAGTTGACATAGGAAAGAGATATCACTACTGCATCCTTGACTGATAAATTGTTATAGTTTTCTGAATGAATTATTTAAGTTTCAAAGCATTAAGGTTTCTTTTAATTACAAGTAGGTTCTATTTCCAACATCCATTTACTCTTGTATTTAGAACTATACTGCAAACTAGAAAACATTACTCTTGAATCAAGTGACCGCCTTAGACTGAGTACACTCTTGAGATAAAAAAACGTACCTGGATTGATAATTAATGTAGGGTAAATAGGGGTTAAAAGACACCTTTTATCACTCAACAATAGCCCAACTCATACATTCCTAACACTCTTAATTATTTATATGTTAATTACCCATCAAAAAAACTAACCATCTGGCATTGTTTTTGCTTCTTTTACCTATGGAAATCCTCCTTTGACTGTATCAACAAATCTCATCCATTTAGTTTTGAAATCATCAATGGTGCATAAGTTCTATTGTTGATGCTACAACACCCTCCAAAATTTTGTAGCCTACAGTCTCTCATATTAAGCTTCACTTTCAATCACCAAGTGTCATTTCATATTATCACATATGTTTCAAATTGCCTTGTTCTTTGTTGACTGAAGCCACATCATCAAGAACATCCACAATACACTTCATAGTCTTAATACAATTTTATTTAAAAAACAACACACTTGGTCACAATCGCACATACTTTGTCCATTATACTCAAAGAGTTTTTTTAAACGAGCATTTTGATGTATATTTATTAGTAATGGGTCTTGTATAAGTTTTACTAGTGTGTTGGTATATGTCGCACTTAATTTTACTCCTAAATCATTGTGTTCCCCATGTTTCATCCTCTAGACTTAAAGAAATTTTGGTTTCTACAAGCCTACCGATTAGGCAAGGAAGAGCACACAACACACTCTCAAGCCTTATTTGAACCCCCCTTTCTTGTTGAGTATGTGCCCTATGCCCAGGCTAAGCCCTTCCTCTCTGTTGAGCACACGATGCACTCTCAAGACACAAGCTTTCCTTGTTCTTCCAAACTGTGCCTTTCTTTAGGCCTCTCACCCAGCTAAGTGCATAATGCAACAATAGTGGTCATTAGGCCTTCCTTAAGCCTTGACACTACGTCATGTGCCCTTAGCTAAGTGCATGGCACATCAAAAACGGTCATTAGGCCTTCCTTAAGCCTTAACGTCGCACCCTGCGTCCTCAGCTAAGTGCATAGTGCATCGATAGTGGTCATTTGGCCCTCCTTAAGCCTTGACACTACCCTTTTCACCCTCATATGAGTGCATGGTGCACTAACATTGAACATAAAGCCTCCCTTGAGCCCTGACACTATGCCCTACACCTTCTTTATGACTCAAGCACCCTCACTTGAGTGCATAGTGCATCAACAAGTATCATTGCACCTTCTAGTCCCTTGATATTGTGCCCTGAGCCCTCCATCAAGCCTCCTCTTCTTAGTGGAGCACAAAATGCACCCTTAGTGCTCAACACATAGCCCTTGTCTCTTGATAGTGCACCTTGCACCCACAAGCTTTCTCTTCCTTTCCCAAGTGCAATATTGATTCACATTTGGAAAGTTTTCATGAAACATGATAGAATAGGAGATTTGTTGGGTTGATTTTTGTTTCCATGAGTGATATTACTTGCAAGTGTTACTATAATAGCATGGCAAGGAGGCATGCTAAGACCTATGAAAGGAAGCAACAAAAATAAGCATTCAAACACAAAGAATGCGTGATTACGACAAGTGAAAGAACACCATATTATGATTACCAAAGTGATCCATAAAGACTCCATATATATCAAGACCCTTTGGAGGGTAAATGGAAACAACAATGAGTTATATGCATTAAGACTTGAATACATAGGTGGAAGCATTGTCATCCCTTAAGAAAGTTCTAGTCACAAGTCACTATGGGTCTAAGTCATCACTGTTATTGACTTGTCTTGTTATTTCCACATCATGATGTGAAAATAATGATGTAACTATTGTAAATATAAACATGTGGAAGTCCAAGAGTCATGTATGGACAAAAGAGATACATGTGTAAGTCTAAAGGTCACATGTAGAATTCCAAAAGACATAAAGGAGTCCAAAAGTCATGTTGAAGTTCAAAAGTCATTTGGAAGACCAAGGGTTATTAGTGGTATAGTAGTGAAAGATAATAATTTAGAAAAGCTTGTGACAGTGGCCTCTTCCTCATCTCCCTCATGGGATCATGGTTTGAGGGCCCTACTCCCACAACCTCGAAAACAAATTTATATTTTAATTATTTCATAGCTTAGGATTCCATGTTGAATAGATCGTTGTTTATAATTTTTCGGAAGCACCTGCATTTGTAATTTTGTTTCTTGAGTTTTTTGTAGTTTAAGAAAGCATTTCATTCCATAGATATAATCATTAGCCATCAATAAACCATTTTTCTCAAATTTAACTCATCTTTTCCATATTTATATGAAGTTATGCATAAATGAAGAGAAGAACATGTGTTGTGAAAGATTTGTTGATCTTTAGAGTGGAACTCATTCCACCAGCCTCATCTAAGCCTTCTCCACCTACTGCCAAGGCCTACCAACCATTAATCTAAATTTATGTTTTATAGCCACCTTAAGCAAACCCAACCATCTTGAAGTGTTGGGCTAAGCCTTGGGCACTGTGCACCTTCCCTACACCTTATTCCACCATCATACATCTTCCCATCACTTCATTTCACCTTCCCTACCTTCCTATATCCTTCAGCTAATTTTCTATAGAAAACCACAACATCCTGTAGTAAACCAGGACATCTTGTAGTAAACCAGGACATCCTGTAGTAACTACAGGAAACCCTGTAGAAACTACAGGAAACCCTGTAGAAACTTGTTTTAGCCTGTTTTGAGCAGAAATTCTAATATGAGCATAGGGTAGGCCCTCCATTTGACTTCCATGCCCCTCAATTCCATTTTTACCAACTTTTCCATGCCTTTCTCCCCTACAAAATATCAGATTGTTTAACTTAGCATTACATTTCTAAATCGAAAATCAAAACTCTTTTTCTGCAATTTTAACATAAGATAGCTAGTGCATGCATACATCAGTCATAGTAAAGATAAGATAACTTCCATTCCCACTCAATCCAAATAGCTAAATGATAGAATGCAAGGTTAGATTAGTTCTCTTCTGCAAGTAATGTGTGTCAATGCTTAGCTAGGTTATTTCATGGAATTTCATATCACTTTCATTCAACACTTTCATTTTCCTATACTAGGCAAGCATTTACTTTCCTGCATTAAAGATAGCTTTACATTTACTATTAGTAGTCAAACTCCTTCTAGTCAATAGAAGACTGGTTTGAAACCCTAGCGGTCCATCACCCAAGTTGAAAAGTGACACGAGTAGATTGTTGCATCTACTGTGCATATAGCACTATCACCTCCAAGTTTGTACAAAACCCTGGGTTGATAAAGTAAATTTGGTAGCCCTAGGATTTGCAACATCATTGCTGTGATACTAAGGCTCACCAATATGCAGTCATGACCTATACCTTATATGTTTTTCATCTGTTTGACGAAATTTCTATCTTGCATTAAACATGTATTGGTCAAGATCTGGCTCAATTTTTGCTTGTTTAGCATTATTATCCTTATTAGCAAGATTTTGTAAAGCTAAAGGTGGTTATCAGTAGTGGTATGGAGGCTTGCCTAAAAAGTGGTATAGATCTCGTGACCGCATGCACTAAACTAAGGAATTTGGGTCATAATTGTTGGTAGCTAGGCCTATGTGTGAAATTATATCCTCCTAACCACATGCACACATGGTTATGGGTGTGGTTGGGAAGTTCTCTTGTGAAAAAGAGTTCCAACCCAGGGATTAATCACCTAGGGTGGTTTACATACTCCTGAGTGGTTTGTAGTCCCTAAGGGTTGGTTGTAAGTTGTCGGTTAGTTGGCCCCACTTCCATAACTGGAAATTGGAGGCCAGTTCATATCATAGTTGTTACACAAAAATATCGTCACCTTGATTATTTGTAGTCAGTATGGGTCTATCATCACTTGTACTGACCTCCTAAGCAAGTCTCAGACCTCAACTCTTCAAAATAAGCTTTGGAAATGAGAGAAAGACATCAAAA
>APFE030944701.1:53697-70664 GCA_000404065.3 Pinus taeda
GTACTTATACGCTCTGTATGTAAAGGGGAGAGTGCATACCCCTGTGAAAGTCAAAAGGCGCAATTTTTATCTTAAAAAACTCACTTTGGGTTAATTCTAGAGGTTTCTAGAAGGAATTTTGACGTGGATGGTTCGCTCCAAAGTGGTTCATGCATCCCAAAAGAGAAGGAGCTAATCCCTTGTTAGGAGGAGCTATCCCTTTGAAGGAGGATTCTATCCCTTTGGAGGAGGACCTAGTACTTCCCTCCATTGCACTATAAATTGATGCATTGAGTTAGTTGCTAGGGAGGTTAGAAGCTGAACATTTTTTAGGGTAAATGCTGGTGAAATCAAGACTTCCTAGTTGAGCTTAAGAGGAGAGATCACATACCTTTTTGGATTCATTGGGGAGTGAGTGAAGCTTGTCAAAGTAGAGGAGACTTCTTGTTGGACCCTGGGAGGAGCTTGTACAGCGTCAAGGCAAAGGTTGTAAGGTTCTTCTTTTTTGAATTAATACAATCAAGCTCATTTTTCTCAACAAGTATCTCGTTATTTGTTTCATGGACTCCTTGACTTTCATGTTAAATATGTTTTATGATATTGGTTTTTTAGGTGCTATTTAATTTGTTTACCTTGTTGGTGTTTGCAGGTTCGCGAAAAAGGAACTCATTTGGATCAAAGGAGCGAAGGCATCCCCAAACTTGCGTTGGACATAAGGTAGGCCTTAAACACACTTGTTTGCCATTATTTATAAAATCACATTTAGAGAAAGATAGTGTCTGGTTGGTTTGCTTGTTATTAGGTCTTCTTTAGATTCTAGGAAGGTCTATCTTGTCCGCAAGATCGACTCATTCCGCGTGACAATAGTGAAACTCAACTCATGTTTACCCTAGAGAGTTTGTAAAAATGGATAAATGTGAGAGGAGGTGTTACAGATGAAGACCTATTGATAAGCCTCAGTATTTCAACAAGAGTATTGCAAATTCCAAGGCTACCATCTTTAAGTATCAACCTGGGGTTTATATAAACTTAAGAGGTGACATTGTTATAAGCACAGTACGTTAAGTTTTACTCATTCCACCTTCAAGAACTGGACTAGGCCAAGGCATACAAGGACCACTTTACAAGCTAATGCAAGAAAGAAAATTGCATAGTAGAGAGTTCTATCCTAATTGCAGAAATGGAAATATTATTCTACACGCAAAAAGGAATGAGAATGCTAGTTGTTTAATTACAAATACTAACCCTAGTTGTAGGAATTTAAAAAACCTATATTACTTGCAAGAATGGAGGCACTAACCTATTTGTAGAATATAATCTCTATGCTACTTACAATATTGTAAACACTAGACTAATTGCAGAATATGAAAAGTTGCATTAAAAGGGAAATTATACTATGCAATAACAGTGCTTGTAATTGAAACCCTAAAAGAAGCATAAATTCAAGAAAACATGCCTAATCTACTTTTCATTTATAAATAACCTCTTAATCATTGTGTTCAAATAAAATTAGCTTTAGTGACAAATTTCATTAGGAATTTCATAAGAAAGTCATCATTATTCTTCAAATTCAAAAAAAATCCTCTAACCCTAATTTCCAAATTGTGTTGTAGTGAAGAAACGGAAGGTCTAAATTGGTCTTTGGTCCTCCTCAATCATGGTTTCAGAGCCTAGGGGTCATTATTCAAGCCTAGGAGATAAGAATCAATATTTTGGAGAAAATTTGGTCAAGTTCTCATTGTGCTAAAGGATTGTTACAGGATTGGCATGTTTTGCTACAGGATTTGTTGGGTGCAGGAATTGCGCTTAAGCAAACTCCTCAACACTTAATTATCAACACGGGGGGTTTTGTAAACTTAGAGACGAAGCACAGGGAATTCCAGAAGTGGTATGAACTTTTCATGTTCCTAATCCTACTTCTTAAAGGAAATTCTTGCATAATCAGACAGAAAACAATCGTAAAGGCAATTGACACCAAAGCAACTCTAGTGCTGGAATGTAAAAGAACAATTTGTAAGTAAATCAAGTAAAGGAGTTTTCACACAACTGAAGCAATATTAAATGTTGGAATGAAATGCTATGTTCATCTTCAAATGTATGGCTAATAATCTGACAAGTGGGCCCTTGCAGAGTTTTGTTTTCCTCTTGATATTCCTTCTACACAAACAACCTGTTCTTGCACTATTGTAATCTGCTTGCACTAGTGTAGGTACAATGTCTCTGTGTAAAAGTATATTTGACCTCCCTTATTGAAGATTTATGTCTTAGTGAAGGTGCTCTAAGCTTCAAGGCTTGGAGCACTCTATTTCTGTGAAAAGAGACTAGCTCTTGCACCGAGGTAGAGTTTCCTTCACCCAGTTTCCAAATTACTTTCGAAAGGACTGAAAGATGTGCTGAAAAAGAATTGCAACTGCAAATGAAATCCTAAAGTAAATTATATGTGGAAAAGAAATGCTTTAATTAATTAAATCCTGCAAAGGAAGTAAAATTCATGAAATGAAAGCAACTCAAAGGAATCAAGGCAGTAGTCTAAGTGATCTGCATCTGTCAACTAGCTTTGGTAATCCACTCGAAGTGTTTCTGTTCTTTGTTCATAAGACATAAAATGCAAGTATTACATGTTTATGATAAATTCATGCAACTGTTCTCAGATCTTTTGAATATATACTTTTAATGGTGAAGACAATTATTGAAGTTAACAATTCATTCACTTGCAAAATAAATGGAAATAATATGCAGGAAGGTAATTCAATGTTTACTACAAAATGAAAAACTGAACCAAAGTGCAAGCAACCGCATGCAGTAGTGCAAGAAGGAGCTTCTTGCTTGATCCGAGAAAAAGCGAATTGAGACAATGATTGAGAGTAAATAAAATGTGAGAGAGGAATTTCATAAACAAAATAAACTCAGCTAAAAAAAACTCCCATAGCCACAAATCCATTTCGCACTTTAACTACAAAAGAGATTTAAATCATAATTTTTGAAATAAATATCAGAATTGTTGCACCATGTAGCTACAAAAGGAAATATTCACACTGTCTTTCTAGATAACAAAAGTACAAGTTGTAAATGAGCTGGGTTGGTTGGGCCCTAGCCAACCAGCTCGTTTCCCGTCTAAGAAATGAAAGGGCTCAGCACTCAAATATGCATCAAAGATAAATTAAACACTGTGTATGAAAATCATGGCAAATTTCTTGTATTACTCAATTTAGCAAATGTACAAAACAGTGAAAATCCAACCCCAGAGCTGAGGCGATATCCAGATTACATGAAAATGAAATTACAGTCGATGATCCGCTAGCTATTCTTACCTATGATCTATATCTTATACATCATTTCGGCTTTAGCCATTTTCCACTAATTACATACATTTTCTTATTCAGGCCTTTCAGCCGAACAGACTAACAACCGAAATTACAAAATTGGCCAGCAGTTATAATGGAACATGTATCTCGCTTGGCCATAGACTAACTTTGGAAAATGTTCCCTGATTGCACGCCACCGGTATCATTCTTCATTTCATCAACAACTAAAGTCGAAGTTAAGGATCAAACTCATCCTCATGGAAATATTTGGCTCACAGAAATCTCGAACAGTGCTCATGGCGGTGTATGAATCTACCTACACTAGTCATACTTAATCATAGTTAATACTAATTTTATCAATTACTTATAGGAAATTAACATAAGTTACAAGAGGTACGTAATAGGAATGAAATCCATATAAAAATGATTAATAAAGCACTTTAATAAATCTTAATGTAAAATATGAAGTATGTGCAGGAATAGGTAGTTATCTTGGACTAGTGCAGGAAAAAGAGGTTTATGTTGAGATAAAACAGAGGTTAAAATGGGGTAGAAAATAAGGAAATTTGGGACACCAACATCCTCCCATCCCTAAGTTTTTGTGTGTCCTCACACAAACTTTTACCTTCTGCAAAAAAATCCTCAAAAATGAATGTCCAGCTCCTCAATCCTGAACTTCAATGTTTATTCTTGCTTTCACTATCTTCAGCTTTTTCTCTCGGTCTCTTCACAGCTGCTTAGTCACCTTCTTGAAGTGTTTGTAGAATTTGGAGGCCCGATACTTCCATACCTTTACTTGATGCTTCTGCCTTTTTACCTCTGCAAGTAACTCCACCTCACTTTTCTTCTGCCAACTCTGCTCCTTCATGACCTGGTTTAAAGCCTCTAGGTCATGAACTTGCTGCTCCAAATCTACTATTCAGCTCTTGAGGTAGAGAGTGGAGGGTGTCGTGATAAGATCTTCAGTTGTGAATGTCTTCTCTACAATAGACTCGAAACAAGTCCCATCATCGTCAAGGTCAAGGTCATCAAATGTCTACATTATGATGTTTCCGAGGGTTTCTACACTCAGGTTTTTCTTGTCACCGAGGGTTTTGATGCCCTCCACAATCTTGTGCTAAGGGTTTCAATACCTTGCGCACTCAATTCCTTGGGGATTTTAACACCCTGTTCTTCCAGTTTCTCAGGGGATTCAACACCCTGTCTTTCCAAATCAGTAGGGGTTTCAGTTCCCTGTTCTTCTAAAACCACAGGGGCTTCAGTACCCTATTCCTCGAAATCATTGAGGGTTTCCATGTCTAGTTCATTGAAATTATCAAGGGTCTCTACATGTTGTTCCTTTTCATCCTCATGACCCTCTGCTTGGACTTCACCAATATACGATGTCGTCTTCCTTTTCCTTAATCTGATGACAAAAGTTGACAACAATATGTCATCCTTCATGTTCTCCTCATCTTCCACAGTGTGTGCTACTACATCTGCAAGCACCGAGAGATTAATAACTATAGGGGAAACTTGGGGTGATTCGTAAATTATGGTCAGAGAGCTTGACTGGTTCGTCCCTTGGGAGACGGTCTTCCTCCTCACCGAGGTTCTTGTCTTTCTCTTCGTAGCCGTAGGGGGAGTATTTTCAACAGTCTTCTTCTCTGATTGCACTAGTGTACTTTCATCTCACTGCTTGGTAGGAGACAATTTCTTCTACTTTCCTCTTCTTACTTGTACTCGTGCTAGCAACCTTCTCTGCACCCCTCACTCGAAATTCTTTCAAAAATGCTCCCCAACTTACTCCCTTTTCTTCTAGCTCCTTCTTGACCAGTATCGTGATAAGCCCATGATGGTAGATCTTGGTTGCAACTTGGCTTGCGTTTCCAATCTGCATGCCTTTTGTCGTCTTCTCAAGACTCTTGAGAAAGTAGTAAGGGAAATTAATCAATTTTCCTAACTCGAAGTGCAGCAACAACTAGAGGTGATATACAAATGCCAATGTATAGTGTCCCTCCCCAGTTACGAATTTCTGCAATATAAACAATAGGTCTCGCCACTTCCCAACCATGGCACTCTGTGGAAGTTCCTTCCATTAGTCGACCTTAAACTTCTTGTCAACCACGAACCGGTGTCATTGTTTCTTCGCAAGTCACTCCTTTTTAAACCAGTGCTCTCCTGTAAGTGGCAAGCTTGTGGCTTGCACAATAGACTCCTCTATAACTTTGAACTTCAATGATCTGACCCTACCTCGGCCTCCTTTGAATGTCCTTGCGAACTCCAATACCACATCCATGTCGAACCCATCAAACTTCTGTAGGAATGGCAGTAACCCTGATTCTTGCAATAGTGCAAGATTGTTCCTGTACTCTGCAGTTTGCTTAATCTCCTGCAAAGACAGCGACTCACTCCTTACAGGTGCCATTTCAAATTGCACTTCACCCTTTCTGATCACACCCTCGAAATAATTTCTGCGAGTGATTCAACATTTTCCGAGAGCTTTATGCCAGAGGTTTATCGCCCTCCGTCTTTTTAGACCCACTCACCTGGTTATGATGGAACAACCCTTCATGTCAAATGCACATTCGTGTCAGCCCACTACAGGTGAATCATAATAATTGGGTGAAATAGAGGTGTAGGTGGTGGTGGCGCAATGGTTACAATGATCGGATTATGGGTAAGGTAATAATGGACAAGAAATGTGGAATTATTTCAAGGTAGTGAATATAGGCTATCGGACAACATTACTATCCCACAGTCAGCATCATAATTTAATCAATACATACTTTAACACTTATTAAAAAGATTAGATTTCAAAACACTATACATCTTGCACTTTAAATATTTTTTGTAGGTTAGTAAATAATGAAACAGAGTATCAACTAAAACATGCAATGCTATGATATATCAGTACACATGTACAGGAAAGTACAGATCCATAAATATCCTTGATAAAGCACTCCAGGACTGTGTGAATTTTACTTGCTTTCGCAATTAGTTGTGTTCCTACACTAAACCTGCTTGCACTACACTGTGCTTGCACTACACATCTTACACCATAGACTTTTACCAAAACAAAGAATCTGATAGAACATACTTCTTTAGCTAGACTTTAAAAAAATTCCTCAATACACAAGAAAAAATTATTTTCCATCCTTTGTTGTTTCACGAGCATGCCTTCTGGATTGACTACATCAAATTCTGCAATCAATTTATGAGGGAATAAAGAAGTGGGAAGGGGGTAAAAAATTTTAGAATGGAAAGGAATATTACAACAGGGATTCCAGAAACAATATCACCAAGAGGGATAAACGAAACGGGATGTGGAAAAAATTCTAGGGAAAGAGGGATTTTACGAAATCGGGCAAGGATAGTTTCTTAGAAGAAAGAGGAAGGTAATTCATTGGGGATTTTAGAAAAGAAACTAGTGGGAATTTTTGAAATGGGAGATAGAAGAAAGACAACACTTTTTCTTGAAATCAGCCTACACTAGTGTAGGAAAAAAATAACTGCAGCGGGAAGTAAGCGTTTACTTGAAATAAAAATGTCCATGCTAGTTACCCCAAACTTGGGTAAGTGCTCGGTTTCATGAACCTTATTATTCGTAGTGGCAGCCAACATATCTAAAAATGAAGTAACATTCCCTTTTTATTAAAACTTCAATCTTCCTGCCAGCATGTTGGTTTTCAGGTTGATCCTTCTGCAATCATGTCAGTCAACTGATTTTCATAATTACAGGAAAAAAAATTATTTCTATACTTTTTATTTTTGTGATTTTTTTTTCTTTTTATTATTATTTTCAATAAGGATAAGAAGGAATCAAATCTTCAACAGGTTGGTGTTACCACCTACCAACTCCTTTTCAAATGGTTTTTGGACTTGCTACATAAAATCTCCTTTAGTAAGGGGCTGAAAATATACCTTCAATCTATGCTCGTTTACCAGGAACATAGAATTTCTTCCATCAATAGTTTTGATTTCTACTGCTCCATTTTCGAACACTTTGACCACCTCATAGGGTCCCATCTAGGATGTATGGAATTTTCCTTTAAAATATTTGAATCTCAAATCGTAAAGGAGTACCCAATCACCTAGTTGGAACTGCTTCTTCTGGATGGACTTTTCATGCCACTTTTTATGTTGTTGTTGAACCAAGATGTTCTGTTGAACAACATCCCTTTGGAATTCATCTAACTCATTTAATTGTAGAAGATGATGATGTTGTGCTTCAGAGAGATCTAGTCCCAATTGGATTGCAGTCATGAAAGTCTTGATCAGGAATTCTATCAGCAAGAAGACTCGTTTTCTGTACACTGGCTCATATGATGTGTGCCTTGTGTTGTTCCTCCAAGTGGTTCGATAGGCCCATAATGCTTCCGGTAATTTGTCAGCCTAATCCTTTCTTTGCATGTTTACCATCTTTGTGAGGATGGACTCAATCACCTTATTTGTGAACTCCACCTGACCATTTGCTTGCGGGTGATACGGTGTAGATTTCCTATGTCGTGTTTTGTACTGCTCCATCACACCCTGTACCAGATTAGAAATAAACTGCAACCCATTGTCATAAAAAAATTCTCTATGCACACCAAATCTAGTAAATATTTTAGTAAAAAGAAAATCAACAACAACTCTTTTAGTAGTAAAAGAAACAGCTTTAACTTCTACCCATTTTGTAACAAAATCTGTACAAACCAAAATTTGCTTTTTATTTGATGATGCTGGATTTATTGGTCCTACGAAATCAATGGCCCATTTTTCAAAAGACTTAATCATAACCTAAGGACATAAAGGCATTTCATTGGTCTGATTATGCTAGCCAACTCGCTAATAGTTGTCACACCGCTTGACATATTGTTTGGCATCTTTGAACAAAGAAGGCCAAAAATAGCCAGCTCGTAACACTTTGTATGAAGTCCACTTGTCAGCGAAGTGACCCCAGAAGGTTCATCATGGGTAGATTTTAAAATATCAAACATGTCTTCCTCTCTTACACATCTATGGATAATGAGATCTATTCCGATGTAAAAGAGGTCTCCTTGGATCCAAGAATATGCAGCACTTTCTAAATGATATTCCGCTTTTCACAAGCGGATAAGTGAGGTGGTAATTTGTCGGTAACTAAATAGTTAGCTATGTCAGAAAACCATGGGGATTTTTTTGACACAGAAAAAACATGTTTGTCAAGAAAATCATCATCAACAAGAATTGCTTCACCAGGATTATTTAATCTTGAAAGATAATCTGCTACTACATTTGATTTTTTTGGTCTATCAACAATAGTAGTATTAAATTCCTATAACAATAGCAACCACCTAGTTACTGTACCGCTAGTTAATGGTTTATTCATAAAATATCTTATTGTGTAATGGTTGTTATGTATAAAGACTTCATATCCTGTAATATAATGTCTAAATTTATTAATAGAAAAAATTATAGCTAAAAACTCTTTCTCAGTAACTGTATAATTGAGTTCAGTGAGTGAAAAGTTTTTACTAATGAAATAAATAACATAAGATTGTTTTTCTTCTTCTTGTCCTAAATCTATGCCAATAAAAGTATCTAAGGCATCAGAGGAAATATGGAATGGCAGGGACCAATTTGGTCCTCTCAAAACTGGTGCCTGGACTAATTTTTCCTTCAATGTCTCAAAGGAATGTTGGCAAGTTGTGGACCAAGAAAACTCACTATCTTTAGCCAAAAGTTGGAAAAGTGGGGTAGCTATCCTTGAGAAATTCTTAATGAATCTCCTATAGTAGCTTGCATGTCCTAGAAAACCTCTCACTTCCCTTTGAGTTTTGGGTATAGGAAGACTCAAAATGACTCCTATTTTTGCAGGGTCAACCTAGATGCCTTTGTTGGAAATAAGCTGGCCAAGAACTACTCTCGTCTTGCACATTAATCTACATTTCTTATCACTCAAGGCGAGATGATATTCTTGGTAGTGAAGAAGCACTTTTTCTAGATTCTTGAGGGCTTCCTGAAATGAATCACCAAACACGGAGAAATCATCCATATAGATTTCTACGCATTCAAGGTCAGCAAAAATAGCCAAAACTGCCCTTTAAAAGGTAGCTAGGGCATTACATAGCCCAAAGGGAAGTACTCGGTAAGAAAATGTACCCCATGGACATGTAAAAGTGGTTTTGTCTTGATCCTCTGGTGCTATATGTATCTGGTTATATCCGATATAGCCATCTTAAAAAGAAAAGTACTTCTTACCAACAAGCATATCAAGTACCTGATCGATGAAAGGAAGGGGGAAGTAATCTTTGAGAGTGGCTTTATGCAATTCTCTGTAGTCAATACAAATGCTCCATCTCACATATTTCTTTGGGACTAATACTAATGGAGAGACCCACTAGCTGTCAGAAATGGGATAGATAAAATCAGCATCTTAGAGTTTTTGTAATTTTTCCTTTACAACGTCTCTTAGAGCTAGGTGCATTCACCTTTGGGGTTATCGGACAGGTCGGGCTCCCTCCTGAATATAGATATGGTGTGTACAAGTTTCAGGAGGGATGTCTTTCATATGATCATAACCCCATGCAAAGGCATCGAGATGGTTTTGCAACAAATTCACAAGTTGCTCTTGCTAAGAAGGATCCAATTCTAAACTGATATACAAGTATTTACCTAGACTAATCTCAACAAGAGTAGTATCAGGCTCAAGAGTACACAAAGGTGTCGCTAGAGATGGTGTGATGGAGGTACAGAGTCATATCTTCCTGAAAATCTAGACCAAAAATCTGACTCAATGACTCGAAATTAGGCATGGTGTCTAGATTGTTCAAGAAGTCTTGAATCTCACCCTCCTATGAGAACTCAGTTTTTTGGTGTATCAAGGAAACAGGCTGAGTCTCCTCATCACTACTGTAATCTAACCATAAAGTGTCTCGGAGCTCCTGAATGGATCTAGCGGGTGGATACAAGGTGACCTTCTTTTCTGGAATCTCCATGGGAAATATACATATCACCAGAACGACATACGATATAAGCATCGGACGTAGCAAGCCATGGTCGTCCCAAGATCAAGGGATGCCCTCCCACAGGGTTCTTTGGCTAAAGCACAATTAAATCTATGGGATATTCCCAAGAATATAGGGAAACGACCACATCATCCAACACCCCTTTTGGCTTGATTTCAGACCTATCTGCCAATTCAAGCACAATGGAAGTAGGATGAATATGGACCAATCCAAGTTGATCCATGGTTTTCTTGGTCATAACATTAATGGATGCCCCTAGGTCTATAAGAACATTGGAGACAAGGACATCACCTATCTAAACAGAGACAATAGGGTTTCTAGGGTTGGTATATTTTTCGATGTGCATACACCCTGTCATCAACTCTACTACTCTACCAACAAATTGAATAGTTTGAGGTTCCAATCTTCTCCTTCCTGGCTTCTTGAGACAGAGTTCCCTAATGATTTTCGTACATATGGGGATCTCTTTGATAGCTTGGAGCAAAGGTACCCCTATGAAAAGGCTCCTAAGCTCAGAAGCTAGGATAGAGCCAGGAATGGGGTCTTTTTTCTCCACAACTAACCTCTCTGGATAGGCAGGTCAATGGGAAGAAGATGACAAGGGCTCAGAATGTACAGGGATAGGTTGAATGGTGTCATATGTTTCATATTGGTCAAGAGTTTCCTCCTCTCCTTTCTCATTGATAATCACCATAGGCTGCTTTTTGATTTTCTGACGTTACTACCTTCCCTGATCTCAATTGGAGATCATTGACTCCAACTGGCATAGTCTGATATCTAGATGAAGAAAGCGAGTTCATAGAATGGATAATTTGTACTGATTTATTATTGGGGTTGGGTAAAGGTTGAGCAGGCAGCTGACAAATTTGAAACAGTGGAGGTAAAGGTAATGGTGGCATAGGTTGACTCAGCTGAGGTAATGATGGTCGAGGCATTGGGTAAGGTGCATATTGTTAGAGCCTAGATTGACCTCAGGCTAAAGGGAGGCAATCCTAGGATAACCACAAACCAAGCTTAACCTAGTAGATAGCCCTACCAGGTCAAGTGAGGGCTCTCTCCTTGTCAGTCTCAGTCGAAATGACTAAGTAAAATATGGATTTTAGGCTAGGTATAGTAGCTCTAGGGTTTTTTGGTTTATTTTGATGGTTTTGTTGTTGGATCAAATGGAGCAAGCAGTTTTGGGTCTGGGAAATCAAGTCAAGAATGTAGGTTGTTTTATGGGGCGAGGTAGGTAGGTGTTTTACCACTTGAAATTGAGTGAGATGGTAGGTCTAAGACTAATGAGGGGCTAAGGAGGGCATGCAGAGATCATGTATCCTCTTCAAACTGTAGAAAACATCAAAAACTAAATGTATTCCCAAGGCAAAGCATTGTCACCAATGTATTCTACCCATCTATCTTGATTTCATTTAGTTTAGAAGAATGAATTAGATTTTGGCACATGTAACACATAAGAAAAACTAAAGACAGAAGGAGAAACTATGCAAAAACATATTACCACAAGAATCCCACAAAATAGTTGTAAATCCTGGTTTATTTCCTTGCCAAACTGCTAATAAAGTTGTATAATATAGCTCAAGGCATCCAAGAGAGTCGAACCTTTGCTAATGACTGAAAAAATACATAATATAGAAATCAAAACCACCTATGCTATCCATTAGGGGTCGAATCCAAGAGATAAGGGACTATTACAACCACTTCCCAACAAGGAACAGAAATATAGGCAGTGGAACAACTTGCCTCTAAAACCATGGAAACTGATTCATTTACCCCCAAACCACCTCAAAATGATGAATCTACCCTCTAAGGTAATTTTATAATTACATTTACATATCATAGCATCATTTACAATCATAAAATCATTCATGATGAGAGAAAAAGTCAACATGTAGAAAAACTAGGCGAAATTTGGATTTTTAGGCAAACTGGCTCTATGCGTAGTGCCACTAGCCAAGTGCATAGTGCCACTTCTCAGCTGATTTTGGAGGCCTTACCCTTAGCCCAGTTGAGACCAAGATAACTCATTGGAAAGGTCTTCCTGTCTAGTTTCTAGAAAATCTTCAATTTTTTAATTTGGAGGTCATTTGCCCCCTCAAAAGTGGAATCTCCTAAGGCTACTTATGTGTGTCCAAAAAGAGGCAAAGAGGTCATTTTTTGATGGTTTTTTGACCTTTAGGTGACCAATTTTTGCTCCAAAATTGCTGAAACTTTCAGGGATTGATGCTCTCATCACGTGGAGTCCAAATATGCAAACCATTTCTCCAAAAAGTCTCCCAGTCAAAAGTAGGGCAAATTTCTGTGTTGCAAAATTCCAAAAATTGAAAATGACCAAAATTTATCAAAACTTGCCCAGATTTGGCACAAGGCTCCATCATTAGTTGCTTTGATGAGCTAGTGAGGCTTCAGCCAAGATTTTTAGCTTGTATTGCTCTATTTTTCTCCTTAAGGCCTTCCTCAACCTAGCCTTAAGCTTACTCATCCTTATATTTCATATTTTGTTCCGAGTCATATAGTGGTAGGCCATGTGGTGAAGCATCTTCTTGTCTCTATTGGCCTTCTCAAGTAGCCTCTCAAAGTGTATGTTGACCCTTTCAAGCCAAGTTTCCCAGTCATTCTCAATCTCTTGCTCAATGGAGGTCGACTTGACCTGTTCCTTCTTAGCCTTTTGCCTGTTCTCCTTGATCATTTGCAACTCCATGAGGACTTGCTTGTTAGTCAATTGTTTGTTTTCTTGCTCTAGATATTTGATGACTCATTTAGCCCTCTCTAAATTTTTAGAAAAGGCTTGCATCTCAGCCTCTTGTTCCTTAATCATCATGTCTTTGACAGTCCTTGGATCTTGAGCATCCAAGTCAATGACATCAACTCCTTGTGTCTCCTCATGATTAACAAGGTCAAAATCTCTCTCTTGCCCATCACTAGGATCCTTCTCATGCATATTTTTCTTGCCTTTACCTTTACCCTTGTGTTGCTGCCCAACCTGTACCTGTTTAGCTGAAGAAGAAGGCAAAGGTCCTTCCACTCCTTGTGGAGATAGCATTTGCCTATGGATTGAAGATGAAGGCGAGACCCTTTCCACACCTTGTGGAGATAATACTCGCCTGGTAGCTGCAAAAGGTTTCCTAGTGCCCCTCTCATATGTCACAAATACTGGCACTCCAACAGTTTCAGTTTCTTGGACCTTTTCATGTCTCGAAGGTCCACTTTCTTCATGAGGCACTAATGAAAAGATTTGAGGGCCTTTGAACATTTCATGAGAAATGAAAGTTTCCCATG
This sequence comes from Pinus taeda, assembly GCA_000404065.3. NCBI lineage: Eukaryota > Viridiplantae > Streptophyta > Pinopsida > Pinales > Pinaceae > Pinus > Pinus taeda. The sequence continues at coordinate 67,229 of APFE030944701.1, forward strand.
GCATGTCAAGAAGGTTCAGCTGATGCAAAACAATGATTTTAATTAAAGAGTAGTGGTAGATGCTAGTTAACTGTTGGGGGTATGATTTCTTCTTTACAATGAGTGCTATCTTTTCAATGTTTCTGAACATGAAGTAGGGGATATTCATCATTCTCACCCTAGTGAAATGCATCAGGAGTCTAATGTGGTAGGCATACAATCGGGAGAACCTACCTTCACAAGTAAAGTACTTGATGGTGATCTTCATCAATGGAGCAAACATGTCCTCCAAGAATTTAAAGGGGAATACTCTCTTGAGTTTGTTATGGTATTTAGCCTTGATGTAAGGCTCATAGTACTCCCTGTCAATGTCCTAACCTTTGTTCCACTTCTCACCCACATTTGGAATACCTGTAGCTTCTGAAATGACAGCTGGTGACAAATTGAATGTAACTCCAGCAAGGTGTACCTCATTGTTGTCCAAATGTGTCACAAACAACCTTGTTAATTCATGATGGGATTTAACCCTTTCTACCATTTCACAGAAACTGAAACATGACTGATGTCTGAAACAAGAAATGGCAAATGGGTAGGCTTGTAGCTCCCTCAAACTGGTGGGCTCCTCTCTGATATGTTTTCCTCCCTTACGAGGCTTCCTGCCTCGTGTGTCTCTCTCCCTCGAACTGTCACTAAGGGTTTCATCTTCTAATTCATACTCACTTCCTTCTCCATTGTTGTACAGTTGTTTCTCTTGTGGTGAATGAAGAGATAGGTGAAGGGATATAAGATGAGTATGAAGATATTGTTGGAAATGATACTAAGAGGGGGGGTGAATCAGTATTATCTGGTCAATTATTTTCTTTTTCAAACCCAGGACATATATGCTACTTCAGTTAGATGAACCCGCATATATACGCAACTACAGATAAGGAAACCCGCGTATACTATGCCGATTTATAATTTACTTTAATCTACAGATGTTGATCATTAAGTTATGCACCATAAGCATATAAACAATTACCAGGAACAATAAAACAGATTAGAAGACAACCACACATAAGAACACAAGATATAAGGTCGAAACCCAATGTGGGTGAAAACCACCTGCTGCACTTCGTCTCTATCTTCTTTTAATTAGAAACTTCTTTTTACAATGATTCTGTACTGGTGCAGTCCTTTACCAGTATGTAGGTTGCTACCTGCAGAGAGATACAACCCTCTCTCGTTTTCCAGCTTCTCCTGGAAGGGAGCTACAATCCCCTTAGTTCTTGTACTAGTTGAGATACTAGTATGCAGGCTGCTACCTGCAGAAGGCTACAACCTTCTCTTTCTTCCAGGGACCACGTTTCATAAATTTTTAGACTAGATCCACAAATAACATCAAGAATTTATGCATCAACCAATCACCATTTCACCAGTCAAGACTGAATCAAAATAAACACTTCTCTGTCAATTGTACCCAGATCACTATAACTGTAATCACACCTCAAATTCTAAACCCATATCACTGCAATAATCAACAGAAGCAGCTAGAACATAAATTATGAGATGTACGCTACTTCAATATTCAGAAACTTGAGTGCATACGCCTCTATGTTAAGATCAACCTGCGTATACGCATTTCCAACTTCCAGAAACTGCGTGTATACGCACCTGTGCTAAGATCAACCTACGTATACGCAGTTCAGACTTACAGAACCTATGTGTATATGCTCTTTCGCTTCACTGAACCTGCATACAGATCTATAAAGATAATTTACCCCTTCAAATGTTTAGATATTAGTTTACCCAGATTACCAGATTTATAGATCAAGCAAGCGCCACATAGAACAGATCAAAATCATACAAAGATACTATCATTCAAGCCTTAATATTTTGACCCATCAATAGAGCTTATCCTTCTCCTTGTGCTCAGGTTCCTTCTTCATTCAGATCCAGATCTACACCATAACCCGATCACCGTATTCCAGATCTAGCACTTTATCAGATATTCAATTAATTTAGATGATACCTTGACAAATGATCTCCTTCCTCTTTTATAGCCTTAGGCCTTTCACAATACCACAGTCCAGAAACCATAACAATTCAATACCATGGACCCAATACTTGGGATCAACACTTATGACGAGATACCATGGCCCAAAACCATAGGTTCAAATACCAAGGACCAAAAATAATTTCTCCCACATGTACGCGCTTTTCTTTGCATGAAAGTGCGTGTATACGCATACGCGCCTTGGGAATGTCCAACCTGCGTGTATACGCAGCTTCGTCAAAGTGAACCTGTGCATATGTTTTTTTCTTCTTTTTGAGAGCCTGAACTGTGATCTATCACCAGAGTGAGTTGCCATCAAGGACAACATCAGTGCCATAGTGCCAAACCTGTGCCATAAAGCCAACAATCTCCCCCTTTGGACTTGATGGCAACCCCAAGATCCTCAAAGTCATTCTCCCCCTTTTTCATCAAGGGCAAAGGGTTGTGCTCCCCTTGAGTACATGCTAAAATCTTTGTTCTGCTGTGCTGACCAAGCTCCCCCTGACTTGTAGGCAAGATCTGCAAAAAGATGTTCTTCAAGAAGAACGATGACTTATACATCATAGAATACCTTCCTATCACCAACAGACTCTATACATACATCCATCACCCAATCAAGTGGGGATACACCAGAAATTTACATAAGACAACCAAGTCCATTACATCATTCATCCCAGGCATAATGGGGAAACCAAAATAGGTCATTACATGGCCTTGACCATAAACGATATACATGACATAGAGACGAAATAGCAAGACTTATGAAAGTTACTAATAACTGATATCAGCAGCATCTGTCAATCACTTTATAGATCAGCAACCATGTTCTCTTTCTGTTCTATCTCTGCATGTGTTTCACCTGAAACAAACAACAGTTGAGAACTTGAACCAAAAAGCTTCTAAGGTAATGCCAATAATGCATTATCAAAAGTTTATCTGCTCCCCCTGAACCTGTGCCAGATGGTCTCTGTCATACCCATATCAGACTCTCTTCAACCAGAGTCTATCCCCACTTATTTTCTTCAAACCTCGATATACGCGATTATATCAGCATAAACCAGCATATGTACGTGGATCCTCCTTATCCAACTCGCATACAACAACTTTTCTCTGAAACAGACAAGTTTCAATAGCAAGATGAAGCATCAACTACTCCCAGCTTCTGTCTGAGGTATTCAAATGTTTCCCTGGGTAGTGATTTGGTGAGTATATCAGCAACTTGTTCCTTAGAGGGAACATACTCCAATTTGACTTTTTGTTCCAGCACTTGTTCCCGAAGAAAATGATATTTGATAGGTATGTGCTTGGTCTTTGAATGCATGACTGGATTCTTTGAAATGCTGGTTGCACTTGTATTATCACATAAGATGGAGATAGGTGGAGTACAAGTGATTTGAAAATCTTGCAAAGTTTGCATCATCC
>APFE030944701.1:71672-89982 GCA_000404065.3 Pinus taeda
ACAAAATTTGATTCTTCCTCTTCTTCTGACATATGTCCTAAGTCATAAGAATCTCCTTTTCCTAAGGCCTTGAATGCGACTTCTCTTCTGTTTGATGGTCCCCCTTTCCTCATTTCATAAGCGGTTAGAATTTCGTGTAGTTGAGACATGGTAATTTTCTGTAGATTCTCATTTTCTTCTATTGCAGAAACTTTTGATTCAAACTTAGAAGACAAATATCTCAAAACCTTTTCAACCACAATAGCCTCTTTGATTTCTTCACCCAAATTTTTCATACAATTAACAATCTCATATATGCGTAGGAAATAGTTAGCCACACTTTCATCATTGTACATTCTGAGATTTTCATATTGAATTCTGAGGGTTTGAAGTTGTGCTCTTTTTACCTATTCATCTCCTTCATAGCTCAGAACGATCTTGTCCCATATTTCTTTTTCAGTTTTATATTGCATAACCTTGACGAATCCTTATTGAGATAGACATCCTAATAGAGTATTGACAGCCTTTGCATTAGTTTCAAACTGCTTCTTCTCAGTCGGATCTGTAGGAGTTGTTGACGGAAAAGTGTACCCTGTATCTATGATATCCCAGACTTCTGTAACAAGAGATTGAAGATATGCTGTAACTCTTACCTTCCAATAGACAAAGTTGGTCCCATCAAAAATTGGTGGCCTGATTGATGCTTCTCTCACGTAGATGCTCATGATGATAAATCTTCCTTCAAGCGATCAAGCTTCTTCTGAAGGACCTGCTCTGATACCAATTGTTGGAAATAATACTGAGAGGGGGGTGAATCAGTATTATCTGGTCAATTATTTTCTTTTTCAAACCCATAACATATACGCTACTTCAGTTAGATGAACCCACGTATATACGCAACTACAAATAAGGAAACCCGCGTATACTATGCAGATTTATAATTTACTATAATCTACAGATCTTGATCATTAAGTTATGCACCATAATCATATTAACAGTTACCAGGAACAATAAAACAGATCAGAAGACAACCACACATAAGAACATAAGATATAAGGTGGAAACCCAATGTGGGTGAAAACCACCTGCTGCACTTCGTCTCTATCTTCTTTTAATTAGAAACTTATTTTTACAATGATATTGTACTGGTGTATTCCTTTACCAATACGCAAGATGCTACCTGCAGAGAGCTACAACCCTCTCTCATTTTTCAGCTTCTCCTGGAAGGGAGCTACAACCCCCTTAGTTCTTGTACTAGTTGAGATACTAGTACGCAGGCTGCTACCTGCAAAAGGCTACAACCTTCTATTTCTTCTAGGGACCACGTTTCATAAATTTTCAGATTGGATCCACAAATAACATCCATCAAACATCAAGAATTTCTGCATCAACCAATCACCATTTCACCAGTCAAGACTGAATCAAAATAAACACTTCTCTGTCAACTGTACCCAAATCACTGTAATTGTAATCACACCTCAAATTCTAAACCTAGATCACTGTAATTGTAATCACACCTCAAATTCTAAACCTAGATCACTGTAATTGTAATCACACCTCAAATTCTAAACCCAGATCACTGCAATAATCAACAGAAGCAACTAGAACATAAATTATGAGATGTACGCTACTTCAATATTCAGAAACTTGCGTGCATACACCTCTGTGTTAAGATCAACCTGTGTATATGCACTTCCGACTTCCAGAAACTGCGTGTATATGCACCTGTGCTAAGATCAACCTGCATATACGCACTTCCAACTTACAGAACCTGCGTGTATACGCTCCTTCGCTTCACTGAACCTGTGTACAGATCTATAAAGATAATTTACCCCTTCAAATGTTCAGATATTAGTTTACCCATATTACTAGATTTATAGATCAAGCAAGCGCCACATAGAATAGATCAAAATCATACAAAGATACTATCATTCAAGCCTTAATATTTTGACCCATCAATAGAACTTATCCTTCTCCTTGCGCTCAGGTTCCTTCTTCATTCAGATCTAGATCTGCACCATAACCCAATCACCGTATTCCAGATCTAGCACTTTATCAAATATTCAATTAATTTAGATGATACCTTGCCAAATGATCTCCTTCCTCTTTTATAGCCTTAGGCCTTTCACAACACCACGGTCCAAAAACCATAACAATTCAATACCATGGACCCAATACTTGGGATCAACACTTATGACGAGATACCATGGCCCAAAACCATAGGTTCAAATACCAAAGACTAAATACCACGGACCAAAAATAAGTTCTCCCACAAGTACGCGCTTTTCCTTGCATGAAAGTGCGTGTATATGCATACATGCCTTGGGAACGTCCAACCCGCGTGTATACACGGCTTCGTCAAAGTGAACCTACGTATATGTCTTTTTCTTCTTTCTGAGAGCCTGAACTGTGATCTGTCACCAAAGTGAGTTGCCATCAAGGACAACACCAGTGCCATAGCGCAAAACCTGTGCCATAAAACCAACAGATATTTTATAGGTAAATAGGTGAGGGTGAACAGGAGTGGGAATGGGATTTAGGGAGTGAATAGGTTTAGTGAATAGTGTAGGGTTTGGGGTATATGTGTAGGGTTTGGGGATTGGGGAAAAGTTTAGGGAATGATGTCTAGGGAATTATATATGAGGGGATGGAGTTTATGGAACCACAAATAGATGATATAGGACAACAGTAATGAATGAGATTTTTTTTTTAAATATATGAGACAATTTAATGACAATTAGGGTTTGATTTTCTTATAAACAAAACAACCCAAGACTGATGCAACAATTCTTTTCAGCAAGAATAATGGTGTTACTTACTTGCAATTGAGGAATTTGGGAGTTTTGAGGTGATTTGATGCAATTTGCAATGATCTGGAGCTCAACTTCCAGGTGCGTAGCACACTCTCCCAGGTGCATAGCATCGGTTTGGTACGTAGTGCCAGTGCAATTTTACACTGCAGAAAAAACCCAGGTGCATAGCGCCGGACTTTGGTGCGTAGCACCTTTTTGCAGGACACTTTTGAAGGCCTTCCCGATGTCCAAATTGGGCACAGGATAGCTCGTTGGAAATATTTTCGAGTCTACTTTCCAGAAAATCTTGAATGCTTCAATTTGGAGTTCATTTTCCCTATCAAAAGTCCAATCTCTCAAGACTGGTCAAAATGTGCAAAATGAGGCTACCAAAATGCGTAGTGCTGTCGCAGTCAAATTTTGAAGGTAATCCTCAACTCCAAATTGAGCTCATGATAGATCATTGGAAAGATATTTGTGTCTAATTATCATATGACTCATCAAACAACTCATTTGGTCATTCCATCTAGGAGAAAGATTTATTTTACCAGGGTCACTCCAGCGGTGTGGAAACTCTCTTGTAGCGACTGTATTTTTGACATTTCTCTAAAGCCATGACGCCTTTGTAAAAGGTGAAGGAATTTTTTCTTCCTTGGCCTATTGTGGACAAAAACCTCTCTCACTTTTTCCAAATTCATTTTTTCTTGCTCAGAAACAAAAACCCTAGGAGAGGGAACTCGGCCTTACCTAACCATAACTGAAGCACAAACAAGGTGTAAAATGACCCATTGGAACATGAAAAAATGATTACAACTCTTTTAATGATGGTACACTCATTCAAATGGTGACATGGACCAATACTTGGAAGAATTTGGAAGGAGTGAAGACAAATCCTAGACCTAATACCTAGTGACCAAATTTTACTTGAAGACTCACTGAAATGACAAAATTTGACTTTGACACCTTAAGCCCACTTTGTAAAAGCATGTTTGATCACTGGTGGAAGGCTTCAAAGACTTACACTAACACATATGTAGGAGGGTATAATTTCATAGGTGCATGATAGGAATGATGTGAATGGTTTGGCCGTCTCCATCCTTGTTGCCAAGATTGGGAGGGTTGTCCGTATTGATATTGATTCCCATGCTACCAATGTTGATAGTTAGGATAGGAATATGAGTTTGCATTATAACCAAAAAAATGTGGTGGAGGTTCAGGAACATACCTGCACTTACCTGAGGCCAATTTCTTTGTGCTCCCATAGCATGCAATGATTCAGCTTCAGGTTGTCCCCCTTCAAGTACAGCTTTCAGCCCCGGTATGGAGGGAAATTTCTCTGTAGTATGGTTATCTACACAAATTTCACATTTATTAGTTTCTTTAATATCAAGAGGACATTCTCTTAAAGGATGCTTTCTTCTACATCTAAGACTGAAGATGGAGAATATCTCTTACTCTTCTACAAGTTTTTGTTGAAACTTCAAAGAGTATATTTGTTTACTAACAGTATTCGTTATTTCAATTTTCATATTGTCCATTTTGTTTTCTAATCCAATAATCATAGCATCAGTAGATTCGGTTTTCCTGTTTCTATTCTGAATTCCTTTACCAGATCTATATTTATTCCTCAAGAATTTCCTGCCTAAGTCACAAATCTAATCAAAAAAAATTGAGCAATATCCCCTTGTCCAAACAGATTTAAATTATTTCTAGCATCATCAGTAAGCCCACGTAGGAACAAGGTTCTAATGGTAATTAGATCAAATTTGTGCTTTGACCTTTGGAGGATGTACAGGAATCTGTCCAAGTAGTCCTCTAGCATTTCATCATCATTTTGCACAGTAGTAAAGATTTCATCTTGAATATCTCTAGTTTTACAATATTCTTGATATTTTGATAAGATCACTCTCTTCATTTGCTCCCAAGAATTTATAGTGTTTCCTCCTAGTCCCATGAACTAGCAGAGTGCTGCATCCTTGAGAATTGTAGGAAACAACTTTAACTTCTGGGCATCAGATGAGTAATCATAACTTCTACACAAAATATCAAACTCAAATAAGAAAGAGTCTAGATCTTCATGTTCCTTACCGTAGAAATGAGGAAGAGCTGATGGTGAAATATTTTTCATTTGTACTTGTATATTGGGATTCACAATCGGGAATCCGAAATTATATTGTTCCTCATTTACCTAATTTTCACCACTTCCTTCTGCATGGTCTTCCATATCTGCCATTGTTTTTCTTCCAAACAAACCGCTCTTAATAGACTAAGAAGGCTAACTATGGATTCCAACAATCCCCTTCTTACCCTTTATGGGTTGTTTCACACCTGGTCCACTACTACCAGAGCCTAGGAGGACTGTTCTTGCATGATGATTCTGAGTTTGTTTGGACTATCTACCCACAAAAGAAGGCCCAATATAAGTTTTGGTTTCAGATTTGTCAGTATTTCTTTGGCCCCTAGTGGGCTTCGGACCCTACCTCTTTTAGGCATTCATTTCAAAAAAATGAAAAAACGAAATTCATATAAAAACTGCAATTTTCAAAAAAAAAATCAACACCTATAAATTCCTTAAAACAATAGAAGCACACTGCAAGAAAAAATAATAGCAGACTTACCCTTATTGCAAAAAATGGAAAATTCTTACAAATTCAAATTGCCTCCCCAGAAACGGCACCAAAATGTTGGGTGCGGAAATTGCGCTTAAGCAAACTCCTCAACAATAAATTGTCAACTGGGGGGTTTTGTAAACTTAGAGGCGAAGCACAGGTAATGCCAGAAGTGGTATGAACTTTTCTTGTTCCTAATCCTACTTCTTAAAGGAAATGCTTGCAGAATCAAGTAGAAAACAATCGTAAATGCAATTGACACTAAAGCAACTCTAGTGCTGGAATGTAAAAGAACAATTTGCAAGTAAATCAAGTAAAGGAATTTTCACACAACTGAAACAATCTTAAATGTTGGAATGAAATGCTATGTTCATCTTCAGATGGATGAATAACAGTTTGACAAGTGGGCCCTTGCAGAGTTATGTTTTCCTCTTGATATTCCTTCTACACAAACAACCTGTTCTTGCATTGTTGCAATCTGCTTGCACTAGTGCAGGTACAGTGTCTCTATGTAAAAGTATATTTGAGCTCCCTTACTAAATATTTATGTCTTAGTGAAGGTGCTCTAAGCTTTAGGGCTTAGAGCACTCTGTTTCTGTGACAAGAGACTATCTCTTTCACTAAGTTAGAGTTTCCTTCACCTAGTTTCCAAATTACTTTCGAAAGGACTGAAAGATGTGCTGAAAAAGAATTGCAACTGCAAATTAAATCCTGAAGTAAATTATCTGTGGAAAAGAAATGCTTTAATTAATTAAATCCTGCAAAGGAAGTAAACTAGATGAAATGAAAGAAACTCAAAGGAATCAATACAGTAGTCTAAGTGATATACATGTGTCAACTAACTTTGTTAATCCACTCGAAGTGTTTTTGTTCTTTGTTCATAAGACATAAAATGCAAGTATCACATGTTTATGATAAATTCATGCAAATGTTCTGAGATCTTCTGAAGATATACTTTTAATGTTGAAGACAATTACTGAAGTTAACAGTTCATTCGCTTGCAAAATAACTGGAAATAATATGCATGAAAGTAATTCAATGTTTGCTACAAAATGAAGAACTGAACCAAAGTGAAAGCAACCACATGCACTGGTGCAGGAAAGAGCTTCCTGCTCGATTCGAGCGAAAACGAATTGAGACAAGGATTGAGAGTAAAGAAAATGCGAGAAAGGAATTTCATAAACGAAATAAACTCAGCTAACTCCCAGAGCCACGGATCCGTTTCACACTTTAACTACAAAAGAGACTTAAATTATAATTTCAGAAATAAATATCAAAATTGTCACACCGCGTAGCTGCAAAAGGAAATATTCACACTGTCTTTCTAGATAATGAAAGTACAGGGGGTAAACGAGCTGGGTTGGTTGGGCCCTATCCAACTAGCTCGTTTCCCGTCTAGAAACAAAAAGGCTCAACACTCAAATATGCATCAAAGATAAATTAAACATTGTGTATGAAAATCATGGTGGATTTCTTGTATTACTTGATCCAGCAAATGTACATAATAGTGCAAATCCAGCCCCAAAGCTGAGGCGATACCCAAATTACATGAAAATGAAATTACAGTCGATGGTTCGCTAGTTAGTCCGACCTATGATCTATATATTATACATCCTTTCATCCTTAGCCGTTTTACACTAATTACAAACATTTTCTTATTCATACCTTTCAGCTGAACAAACTAACAACCGAAATTACAATATCAGCTAGAAATTATAATAGAACATGTATCTTGCTTGGTCATAGACTAACTTTGGAAAACATTCCTAGTTTGCACGCCAACGGTATCCTTCTTCAGTTCATTAGCAATTAAATTTAGAGTCAAGGATCAAACCTGTCCTTGTGGAAAGATTTGGCTCATGGAAATCTCGGACAGTCCTCATGGCAGTGCAGTAATCTACCTGCACTAGTCATACTTACTCATAATTAATACTAAGTTTATCAATTACTTCTAGGAAATTAACGTAAGTTACAAGAGGTGTGTAATAGGCATGAAATCCATATAAAAATGATTAATAAAGCACTTTAATAAATCTTAATGTAAAATATGAAGCATGTGTAGGAATAGGTAGTTATCTTGGACTAGTGCAGGAAAAAGAGGTTTATGTTGAGATAAAACAGAGGTTAAAATGGGGTAGAAAATAGGGCAATTTGGGACACCAACAGGATCATCCTATTTTGCTATAGGATTGGATCTGTGAGCATTCTGAGGGTGGAAAAGGTGATCTAAAGGTGGGAAAAGGTAGATGAAGTTATATGGAGGTTGTATGAATCTTTTTCTAATCCTGGTAGCTCTTAGAGGCCCATCTTGCGCAAAACCAAATGCACATAGTGTCCTTCAATAACCCAAAAATGTAATTTCAGTGGCAGAGTTTGAAGGCACTATAAGATGCGGAGGAAGAGTTTGATGATCAAAGAAGTAATGTAGGTTGAATGTGCCAACCTTTCAAGACACTAGTAGTACCTACAAACTTAAAAAACAATCCTCTTTGCAACTTGAAAAGAGTTCCAAACTAATGATCAAATTGCAACAAAATGTACTAAGAAAGGATGAGTTGAATTTTATGAAACTAAGTGGAAAGAAGGATGAGTTGAATTTTATTGCATCAAAAGACAATCTCACTTGCAGCATACATCTAATCTACATCCATAAAATATTAAACATAAATGTGTTTTAACTCCTAAGTATGCAAAACCAAAGTATGTAAAAGAGCATTAACCAAAGGTCTAATGTCTGCAAAGGAAAGTAACTACATGTTTTTGGCTTGCTAATGCATATTCTTCAACCATACTCCCCACAAGAGAGGTGGTAACCATACCTGCACCAACAACTTTTGCAAGTAAGACAAGAGTTGTTTTCAATCAAAGGAAATGCATGAATAAAATACACAAAGAGAGACTAGAGCCTTTGGGTTGGGCCGTAACCCAAGAGGACTCAACCCTTGAAAACAAACTCAGATGAAAGATAAGAGTAAGCTTTTCATTGACATAAAACATATTTCAAATATATCATGGAATGAAAATGACAATCCCAAGCTTCTTGGCTCTCAATAATTTCTTTCTACTCCAAAATTTTGAATCCTATTGAGCCCTTGGGCTTGTTTATTTATACTTCCCCTCCTTGGAAATAGGTATGCTTCCCTCAAGAGAGAGAAAAAAAATGGATCTAGCTCCCTTATATCCTCACAATTCCTTGAGTGCATCAACTACTAGTAGATCCTCGAGTTACTTGTGAGTGATTTTAGGGATAAAGTTGAGTATAAGAGAGTAAATGTAGGGGACAAACCTCCTACATCTCCTCTAGTTGCCTCCAAATTTCCTCTACATAGTAAATGCACTCAAAAATGTTATTTTCCTACATATTAACCACATTTTCCATGAAGTATGAAAAACATCGTTTAGTATCCCTAACCACATTAGGCCCTATTAAGAACATTATAGCCAAAAATGTGTTAATTGATGTGAGAAAAGAGTAAAATATAGGTTGGGGTATAGAAAAATGGGCCTTATAATATACCTATTGACGGGTCCCATCATCACCCCCTAATAAAGGTGTTTCTCACCCTATGAGTAACTTACTCATTAATTGTAGCTCATGCATGGCCTTGGTGTCCTCTTTGATATCCCAAGGCACCTTAGATGGTGTGCCCTCTTGTGGATAAAAACTTGCATTTTTCTCTATGATTTCCCACTCCCTTTGTTCTTCTAGTTGATCTCTTCTCTCTTGTAAGCCTAATAGCAAGGGAGGACTGATATTTAGCCCTATCCATTTGATCTTCGACCTTTTAAAAATTATTTTATAGAGTGGGGTTCTCTCAAGGTCATTCCTCAACCTTTCATGAGAGTGGTATTCCATGATTTGTAAATTGTGTGGAAGAGCATACCATCTCCTCTGGAAGGCCTTCAAACTCTCAGTCCCCAAAAACCTAAAAATGTCTTCAAAATGGAGGATATGTTGCTCTTGTTTCTATAGGTAACGAGGGGCTAATTTAGGGTCTACAGAGATGAGGCTATGGTTTCTTATGACAACCTTGGGACTTGTTAATTTTTCTATGATATACAGAGGCTCCCTTTCTTCCTTGGCCATAACTTTCTTCACTTCCACAACCCTTGTTTCCTCATGGAAAAGCCAAGAGGCTAGCGCCATTAGTTACGCATATCCCAACCTTGAATTGGTGTCCCAAAAGTTCATGTTTGTGGGGACCATGTTGTGCATGTATAACTCGAATAATTTGGCTATATCTTCAATGTTGACTTGTTGGAAGGAATCAATGAACTTCCTTTAATCCTGAAATGGGAGAGAGACACATTGTGCTAATTTCTTGATTTGAAATTGCAGCCATTCTTCTTTCAGGAATATGGAATATGATTTGTATGGATTCCTGCACTGGATAGCCTCCATGGCTAAGATTTCCATGGTGGCAAGTTGTGCTTCCTTCTCCTGTAGCTACTCTCTTAGCCTCTGATTTTCTAGTTACAATTGGTCCCTCATCATTAACTCTTTGAATATTAAGTCAGCCATTTATTCAACCATTTGCTTCATATTTTCTTCCATGAGGCCCACATCCTCAAATTTATTTGAATTTGCAATTTTCATCCATCGGTAAGTTCGACTTCTCTCCTTTTCTAGCTCAAATAGGATGGGGATTGCAAATTTTCCAATTATGATGTGCACCTATTCGTAAAACTTGTAATAGGAACCAAGATCAAGTTTCCAATCACACTCTTGGAGTTCTTGTGGTCCTTCTTCTCCTTATTGAGGTGTTTTTTTTACTTCCTGTAGCAATGCCTTCTTATCTTATAGAAATTTTCCCCTTCCTGTAGCAGTCCTTTTTCTTCCTGTTGCTGGGTAGTTTCTTCTTATAATTTCTTGGCTCTTGATACCCTAGTGGTTGGCCTCCTTAGGTATTTCTGAGGATGCTTTCCCTTGGACTTGAGGGAGGTGACTTCCTCAATTTCCCCTTTTCCTTGCCCCAATTCTCCTTCTCGATGGTTGATAGATTCTTCAACTTTAATTTGGACTTTTGAAGGAGGATGAGGCTTCCCTTGTTTGATCCTAGTGCTCTTCCTTCTTTTGAAATATAAGGGACCTTGTTAAGTTGCCTCCTTTTGGTCTTGATAGGTGTGCTAAGGGTTGTAAGGGTGGCATCCACCTCTTGTTTTACATTCCCTTCCGAGGGGCTTACTTGTTTTTTTTTTATCTCTTCTCTCGAGGCCTGGAGGGATCCCCAAGGGTCTCTTTATTACTTCTAGCACCCCCACCCCCATCCCTCCCCCCCCTTTTTCCTCCTTTCCTTCTCTAGTTTCTTCTTCAATATCTTCTTTCTTCTCTTCAACTTCTTCCTCCTTTTCATCTTCTTCTTTAGCATCACTATGTTTGGTGGCCGCTTCATGTTCTGTCATAGATTGGGCTTGAGCCTCAATGAAGGTCTCCCCGTCCATGTCCACAAAATCAGTCCATAGCATAGGGTTCTTGAGGTGAATCAAGGATTTCATAACAATGAACTTGATGAGGTCGTGATGATAAATGTATTGGTGCTTCTCTTTTCTCACCCTCTAACTCATTTCAATCATAGACTGAAGGAGAAAGTGGAGAATAATGGGACTGCTTGGGACGAGCAATGTGTCTAGAACCTCAGCTCATATAGTAGCCTAAATTGATAGGCATAAAAAAACTTAACCTTCCTTCACAAAATATATATTTTAGGATGTGATAAGCCACTTCTTCTCATGGGTAAGGAAGGCTCTCCCTTCTAACTCCATTCTTGTCTTCAACTAGCTTTTCTTCAGTGAGGAAGAAATTATTCTTAGTTGTGATGGTTATATCTTATCCTCCTTGCCCCATCTAGCACCCAGTGGTATTGTGGTCACTCTTATAATGATATCTACATTAAAATAGATGGCAAGTCCTCTTACAACTATGGTGGCACTGTCTTCACCCTGAGAGTGAATGACCATGGAAAAATCATGGGTTATCTCATCATCATACCCTTTGAGCTTTTCAAAGAACCCCATCCACTAGTGGCAATTTAATATATTTTATAGGTGAATGTTGATGGATTATTTTAGTGTCTGTGGGCTGCCTTCTATTGAAACCCCCTCCCTTTTTCTCTATTATTGCTTCCCCAAGTGTTCTCAGAGAATTTTCTGTGAATGGTTTTGTTATAAGTAGTGTGAGGTTTCAAGACAAAGGCGAGAGGGTTGGTGCTCTTCTTCTAGACAATGGTGGGAGAATTGCATGCCAAATTCCAAACAAATTGACCTGATTCCACCTTGCTTCCCTCATATAAAAAAAGGTTTATGAAGAAAAAATGAAATATACAATGGTTTGCTATAGGATGTATGTACAAGAAAAAAATTTAACCAAATTATCTTAATTATTTGATCATGGGAGGTGAGGAGAATGCACTACTTACCCTTCCCTAGATGATTTCTTCATGGCTATGGAGGTTTGGAGGAAAATCCTTGTGAATTAAACCCTTCTTTCACCTCTCATCCTATTCTGATAGCATTGTTCTACAATCCTATAGCAATTCAACGTAACCAATTAGAAGTTGTTTCTGATCCTGTAGCACTTGCTATTTGACCCTATAGCTTCTTTGTAGCACCTTATGGGTCCTTAATCATATCTAGCTCCACTCTCGCTACCTTAGTGGGCCTCTCTTACCATTTTAGGAATGACTTCTCGGTACAAATGAAATAGGGTATGTCCATTTTATTTCTTCTTGTGGTAGTGGGCTTAGCACGCTTTGTGAGATAGCCCCTACCTACCAGCTATGTATTTCCTCTTTTGGACCATTGGTCCCACTCCTCGTAGTTATCACCCTCTTGTTTTTAACTTTTCCCACGTTGCATAGATGAGTGAGTTAACTGCACTTTAACTATTTGAGAGTGGCCAAGTTTACTAGCCACCTCTAGCTTGTAAAACTTATTCTTCATTCATTAAAAACATTTTCGTGCTACCATGCACTTAAAGTAAGAGGTGAGATGTGTCATACTTGTGCCTACCTAATGGCTTCTTGTTGCTTCGATGCATGCATGCTGCTTCAAGATAGTAATTTATCTCCTAGTCTTTGGAGGTGTTATCCTTCATGCTAGTTGTTTCATTCATTGTTCCTTCCTATGAACAAAATATTTTTGTAGATATTCTCTCATAGGTTCATCACTGAGTGAAGAATGGTGATGCAATTTCTTCAAGTGATGGATTGATCTATTGTTGTTGGAGATGAATAGTGTCCCTATATGTTATCGGGAATAGTGTCCACTTAGAGCTGCTATTCCCACTAAGACTGGTAGCCATCTTAGAAACAAACAAGTTAAAACTACTTTCGTTTTCCTTTATGAAAATAGACAAGAGGGGAATAGAGGACACCAACCTTTGTCTTGCGCTTAGTTCCTTGCTCGGTTCCTCTCCTTCTCGATAGATCTTTGCCGCTCCTTCTTTGTCTACACAGCTTCAGAGAGCATCTGTGGAATCAAAGTAGCATAATACTATCGAAGAACAGAGATCTATATTCATAAACAACACAGGACCAGATATGTATTAACCACACAAATGCATATACAATCAAACATACACGAATGTGGAGGAAAACCTGAATATCTTTATTAATATCAAGAATAGCAAGAGGATTACAAGCAATTGTTCTGACCCAACATCATCCTCCAGCAAGAAAGCCCTTCTTCACCTCAAGTAAAGCTTAGATCACCCAACACTATGATGTTACACCAGAAAACAACAACACTTTTTACAAGATACAAGATTCCAGCCTCTAGATCTTTGTGATGAGGGATCCATATATAGATGATTGTAGGGGGGTGAGTTAGCTTCTGGGATTTTGATTAGTGTCCTCTCTCTGATATTTCTTGATTCCACTTGGAGATTGATGGTCTCTTACTCATCCCTGGTCGAAATCAGAGAGGCAAGTGTCAGAGGAGAAGTTTCTAGAAGATTCTATGATCTTCCACCTCGCAAACTGTCTCTGCCATTTTTCCATTCTCATCCCTTGCACCCTACAGAGGGGCCATCCAGTATGCATCACACCCTTTACACTGGGAAGGTGATATGCGTCGCACCCTCTACACTGGGCATTCAGTATGGTCCCGTTTTGACCATTTCTAAGCAGTTTTCTGTGGAGAACTTCTGGGAGATGATGTAATCAGCTGACCTTGTTCCTTTAGGTAGTGAAGAAACACTTTTAGGGACTTATGAGCCCTCAATTTATGGAAATTTATGATTGGGATTGTAGTGCCCAAAAATGTCTATAACACTATAGTAGTTCCTCAAGCATTGTGTGGCTTCCCAAGATCACAAGGATGGTCCTTTAATGCTTCATGATGGCTAACTCTTCACTCTAGTGTTGTCAAGTGTCTTCAACTGTGGTTTTGTATGGTTTGTGCAGGTTGCTAAAGGATTGGAACCTTTCCTGTAGTAGTCACACAAACGACTCCAAAATCACAATATCCTTCATGAAATGCATTTAGAAGTTGTGATATTTCATGGTGAGCTCATGGATAGAGACTATAAGCTATTGGTGGTCTTGAAAATTATGGAATACAGGGTAAAAATGGATTTTTTTTCATGAACAAAGATGAATTTTTGGATGGAAAAAATGGCTAAAGGGTGTGGAAAAAGGATTTTGGAGGTGTGGTGGACTTATTTTTTCATTCCCCTAAGGAAAAAATCAAATATGACCCCTCTTTCTATGTCGATCATGTTAGGGTCTTATAATTTATAGCATCTCAAGGTATTTGAGTATTATATCTCAGGAATCTTATATTGTAAATACTTCTCCATCTGCCAATGATTTCCAAATAAAAGAAAAACAGAATAAAAAATGAAAAGAGGGTATAAATAAAAAAGAGGAAAAATAAAAATGTTGAAAAAGAATGAAAAATAGAACCCCGTCAAAACAAAAAAGAAAAAAGAAATATGTTATAAAACTAGCTCACAAAAAGATAGAAAATATAGATGAACGCCTTAGAAATAAGCCTCTTCGAGGGGACAACCTCCTTTACATTACACAAATGAACAATTCTTCGATGATCCAAATGACAAGACCTCCTTTCTATATATAGGAGTCTAAGGGGTCATAATATAATCAGAGCCAACATAACAATAATAATGTAAGGGCACAGTAATAACAATAGTGGGCTTCTATGGGGCACAATAATAAAAATATGGACTACATGGGAAAAAAATAATAAGGGGTTTTACTAATAACAATAAGGGTTACACTAGTAGTATAGGGACCTAACATGCCCCTCTCCTTCAAAAAGTGTTGTCCTCGACGCTTGAGTAGTTCTTGATGCTTCTGTATAAAATTCTCATCCTTCCATGTGGAATCCTCAGTGGGTAAGTTCTTCCACTTGATGAGATGCTCTAAAATTGATCCATTTCGTAGTTGTCAACTTCTTGGTTCCGTGAATGATTTAGGTTCCAATATGAATTTTCCTTCCTTGTCAAGTTCTGGCAATATTGTTGGAACTGGGATCTTCGACAACTTTTGAATGAGTTCCCACCCTGCTTCGCCATT
Organism: Pinus taeda; assembly: GCA_000404065.3. NCBI lineage: Eukaryota > Viridiplantae > Streptophyta > Pinopsida > Pinales > Pinaceae > Pinus > Pinus taeda. Next base: position 86,589 of record APFE030944701.1, read on the forward strand.
CTTCCATTCATCCCTTGCTTTGCTTATCAAATTTGGTTGGATAATTATACCAAGCTCTATCATTTCTGCAACCATATGTTCAATTTCGCTCTTTTGGGCATATGGATATCTATAAGGCCTGATGTTTGGAGGAACACTTCCTGGAATAAAATGAATAGCATGATCATGATCACGAATATGTGGGAGACCTTTGGGAGTCTCAAATACCTTGGAATGATTTTCCAAAACTTTTTGGAGATCTAGAGAAATACATGATTTCGATGTGGGAACCATTAGCGAACATAATTGTGCAATTACACCTTGTTGTTCTTTCTTTAGAAGCATTGTCATTCTGTCAAAGCTGATTATCTTTCTTGGTTTCCCTGTGATACCCCTTAATTCAACTTCCTTTCCTTTCGAAGAAAATTTCATGAAAAGTTCTTGAAAATTAAAAGCTATTGTACCCAAGGATTGTAGCCATTGGACTCCTAGTACAACATTAGTACCACCCATTGGAACGGAAAGCATTGGGCTATTCAGTACATATTCTTCCATGGATAGCTTGATATTATGGCACTTTCCAGAGCAATTTATGGTTCCTCCACTTACAACCATCACTTGACACTCTGGTGCTGGATATGGGAAGAAATTCAATTCCTTGGTTATTTTACAATTAATAAAAGTATGGGTACTACCCAAATCAATCAACACTATTACCTTTTTATTATTGATGTTTCCTTCTATATTTATAGTTTGAGGAGTGGTAATTCCGACCAATGCATTACAAGATATCGTCGGATTCATTTCTTCTTTCTCTGGGGTTGGTTCCTGGTGAGTATCCTTTTCTTTTGACATTTCTTGATACTTTTCTTCCTGATATTTCACTTCTTGAGCCTTCTTCTTCTTGATATGTCCTTCTGTCTTGAGAGTTTAGGGAGTGGTGCTTTTTTCCAATGAATTACAAGATATGGTTGGATTCATTTGTTGATGCTCGATGTGATCTTTCACTTCTTTAACATTTTTCTTCTTGATATGTTCTTCTATATTGATAGTTTGAGGAGTGGTAATCCTGGCCAATTACAATTATATGGTTGGATTCATTTCTTCCTTCTCGATGTGATATTTCACTTCTTGAACCTTTTTGTCATTAGGAGGCCTTTCTTGTAGTGGCTTTGTCCTACCTTCCTTCAAACCTTCCATGTCTTTCTTCAAATCTTCCATGCCTTTCTTCCAATATGCTTTCATACCATTGATATCAACTTCCATGGCATAGATAAAACTATTATCTTTTGCTTCTCTAGGATATCATTTACCCTTATATTCAATTTTTGAAAGTCCTCAATGTGCTCTTCCATTGAACCCTTTTGTTTAAGCTTTATCAATTGACTAAAGAAGGTGTTGCTCTTGGTATCCTCATAATGTGCTATCATTTCCTCCGTGAAAATTGACCACGTGACAAGTGGTTTACGACAACAAAGCCCTTTATACTATAAAAATTGATTCGGTTCTAAATAATTAGATGCAATATGTACCTTTTGTGACAGTGGCACACCATGTACATCAAAATATTTCTCCATCTATAGTATCCAATTTACCGGATCCTTGCCATCAAATTTCTTCATCTCACTTTTTCTTGATTTTAGGAGCTCGATCTTGAAACAACTATAACTTTGTAATTTTGGATCTTTAAGTTCTGAAATTTTGGCCTGTAATAGCCCTCTGAGTCTACTTCGCAAGTTTGATTGCAATCGGATTCCCGAAGAAATATTTATTCAAAATATACAGGGATGACCTAATTGTAGACTAGTTCAGTAGAGTGAACTTGTATGACATCCCACGTGTCACTATTTCAACCTTAGGTTCTGAAAATTATACGCAAACAAATTACATACTGTCCTATATCTGTAACTTCTTACAAAATTTCAATCAAATACTCACAGAGAAAGTTATGATGATTTTCCCAAGGTCACCTGTTTAGGATGTAATTCGAGAGTATGAAAAAACACTAACTTCCTTAGATCATATATCTGAAAATATAGTGAGAGAAGATCTAGAATTTGGACCTGAGCTTCAGACCAATTTCTTCTAAAATGGGTTTTGTCTTTAGCTTCTGCAACTTCGTAGCGAAAAATTTATAGTGAAAATTCCATAATGACCTGTTTTCGATGAAATTCTGGAGCTTGCAAAAACCCTATCTTTCGTAAATCATATATCCGAAAATGTAGTGATGCAAGGTCTGAAATTTGGATGTGAGATTCAACATGATTTCTTCTCAAATGGGTTTTTTCTTGAGCTTCTGAAACGTCACAGAAACAAAGTTATAGCGAAACTACCACGATGCCCTATTTGGAGCAGCGAAAACCTAGAATCCAAAGCTCTGATACCAAATGTTATGAAAACAACTCACAAAAAGATAGAAAAGAAATATAAATGCCTTAGAAATAAGCCTCTTTGAGTAGGAAACCTCCTTTACATAACACAAATGAAAAATTCTTCGATGATCCAAATGACAAGACCTCCTTTCTATATATAGGAGTCTAAGGGGTCATAATAGAATCAGAGCCAACATAACAATAATAATGTAAGGGCACAGTAATAACAATAGTGGGCTTTTATGGGGCACAATAATAACAATAGTGGGCTTCTATGGGGCATAATAATAACAATATGGGGACTACATGGGCACAGCGATATAATAAAGGGGTTGTACTAATAACAGTAAGGGGTTATGCTAGTAGTATAGGGACCTAACAAAATAATATTGAAAGTATTGCAAGTCTAAATGTCACTATTGATAGTTAGTTTTATTCATCATTGTTAAATAAAGGTTGTGTGTAGCTTGTTCAAAATGCCACAATGACTAGTTAATTGTTTAATCATACAGTGTAATAATGGTTAAACATGTTTAATTTTTTGTAAATCAGGTTAGAGAATAAAGATTTGCCAAACAGTCTAATCTTGGTAAATCACTAGTTAGGTAGAAAATGACATTGATTCAACTATTTAATCTAAATCAATATGAGAAATAAGGGATAGGTTAGATATTTTTTCATTTTTTATAAAAGAAAATAATGTGGGTTTGCTAGTCTAAGTGCACCCTTTAGAAAGAATAAAATATTAGTTTAGTTAAGGGTAGGTAAAATAGTTATTTTATAAATATATGCCTATGCCATTTTATCCTAAGTTTTAATGTCATTGAGAAAAGGAAAAGGGGCATGATAGGGTAAAGTGCTTTCACATATGTTTCATACTTTATCTTTATCATAAGTTTGAAGGAAAAACATTAAAGGCACATGGCGACAAAGCTTCTTTGTCGTATTTGATCAAAATACAATGTTGTCGGAGCGTTGGGATCCTCTCCCCATCATCATCCACAGCCAATATTTTTCTCTCACCCCCGCTCTCCATCCTACCT
>APFE030944701.1:90697-105726 GCA_000404065.3 Pinus taeda
CCCCTCCGAAACCGTTTTTCCCTTTTCTCGATTTACTGCATCACCACCATGACACCTCTGCCACTCACCTCCCACCACATCGCCTAGCCGTTATCCATTTAAATGCACTCCAGGAAAAAAAATCATTTGGCATTTAATTTACACTTCCCAGGTAACCGTTCAAACTTAACGGTCCTGTGCCATTTCCAACAAGACTTTCACAGCATTGTCTAAGATCTTTTGAAGCTATCACCTTCTTTTTACTACTCATTCTCTGTAATTGAAAGATTTTGTACAACAATTGTTCTCAGAGTATTTCCTCGACCAGAACCAGATCGAAACTGACAGTCCTCTGTCTCCTTCCCCTGATAATTTGTTACCCCAAATGTTTCTCGGTAAGCTCTTCTATCAATTCCTCTTATCTTTCACTAATACAGTCATGCCTCCCAAGAGAAAAACACAAGATAAAATCGTTAATCCCTTGATCCCTCCCTCCATAGGTTTAGATCACATCCCTATAGCCGATAAGGATTATCAGATTAATGAAACATAGTGTGACTATGACTTTTTAGAGTTATATTGTTGGATGGAAGACAAGAATGCAGATAAAACTGATGAAATTGGGCTCTGGGAGTCCAATATTCCCCATTATATCTTCCCTTTTCCCTTCCAAGCCCCTGAATTTACGCGAAAATGACAGGTTTGTTATGTCCATGCCCAAAGAGCTATCATGGCCCCATCTAGTGACATTCTCTTTAAAATTATTGCCCAGTCCATAGACAAAATGATGCTAGCATCCCTTGTGGAAAATAATGCTCCTTTCTCCTTATAAGCCCTCACCTAGCTTTATCAGAAGTTGGATTTCTCTACTATAACCTAAATCTTTGAGATCTTCTTGTCAGAGAATGCCCAGTTACCTAAGACGAATCCTCTATACCCTTCCTCCATCTTCGTTGATCAAGCTAAATGAATTACATCCATAATTCCCTATATTTTGGGTTATTATTCTGATCAGTGGGTAGATGAGCCCATTTTAGGTTTCCTCTCCATATTTTCCACAGACAGTAAGCCATCCATTGTATTCAATTTCAGTCAATACTTGGTTGATAGCATTCATGAGAAATTTCTAAAATTTCCCACAAACAGGTGTTTAATTACACCTCCATTTTAATCTACATGTTCCTTTATTATCAAGCAGATAAGTTAAATTTTGCAATGCAAAAGCTTGATGATGCAGGAAATCAGAAGCCAGTGATCTTCTGGACTTCATTGGTCATGAAAGAACAACGGGAATTTTCTTACAATCATTTTATTGAGGAATTTGTTCACCCAGCCATGAACATCCTTAACAGTTCCATACAGCCCAAAATTAGTGAAGAAATCAAAAGAATTCTACATCTAACAGATCAAGCCAAAATTGGAGATTGGTATTTATACCAAAACTACACAGAAATCAAGGTTTATGGTTGTGAATTGGCACCATATCCATGCCCTAAATACCTCCCCAAAAGGATTTTTGCCCTGGAATACATCAGATAGATATTAAATTCTAATGACATTCATTTTGTAGTGGCTAAGAAGAAATCACATTTTTGTATAAAGACACAGGTGGGCCCATTTACATGTAATACCAGGACAACGGGTGAAGAAGCAGACAAAATGCTTAAAGAAATGAATTTCAGCCTGATTTTTACGTGGTCTTATGACCCTTGTTGTATTATTTCAAAACTCAAAGTAGAAAACATAAGTACTCCCTACATCCATACTTCAAGGCCTGAAATAAAAAAGCATGCAAATTAGTTGGAATGGACAGAAAACACCTTGCAAGAAGCTGAAGAAGGAATATTTTTTACTTCCAGTTTGCAGACTCCTACTCCTCAGGAGAAAACGAGTAAAAGACAAAGAGAGGAGGGATCATCATCAGCAACAGGAAGTAAATCCAAAGAGTTCAGGATCAATTACAGGAAAAGGAAAAAATTAACTCCTAGGACAGATGTGGGAAAAGAGATAGAAGAGCAGGTTGCCATCATAATTACAAACTCGCCATGTGCAAGCAGCAAATTTATAACATCTTCTATTGGACCTTCATCGTCAAAAGATCAGAAGGAAACAGAGCTAGGGTCACAGAATGTCCAAGGCCAAGGAAAAGACAATTTTTGATAGGTACAGGGAGATTAAGCTTAAAAATGAGATCCTTAAAAACAGTACCTATAATTAGTTTTGGAAGCATACCTCCATCTCACAAAGCAGATTTTTATCAGTTTTTGACACAGAGCATGGGAAGATGCAGATGGCCTTTCTTGAGGCCCAAACTCCACATCCAAAAAAATCAACAGACTACAAGAGCACTACATTTGATTTCAGCACCAAAGACATCCATCCCATTGATCAAATGGAGATGCATAAGAAGACTAGTGAGATGATATCTTCTACATTGACTAACACTGCTATATCATTGTCCAAGTTGCATTTTTCATTTGCCAATGTTCAGTCTCAGTTGAAAATGGAGAAGGTATCCTCCTTAGGAAAGGATAATAGGATCAAGTATTTGGAAGAGTGGGTGGTAAAGATAGGATATGATCTTAAAGATGTCAATGTTGTGGAGGAGATTATCAAGAAGAAGAATTTGGAAATTGCAGAATTAAGAAAGAAAATTAAGCTACCAGCCACAGAGGACCCATTAACCAGGAACATTGAATAAAATGAGGCACAAAAGGCTGACATGATGAAACTGATTATAGAGCAGGACATACAGATTAGACAGATGGAGGTAGAAACAGAGAAGATGATAAAGGAGAAAGAACAGAGTTAGAAGATGGTCATTGTCCCCTTGGATGCCATACCCATTTCTCAGCTTCCATCAACAGGAATAACCACTGCAACTACTTCTTCCAAGTGTTGAACAAGTAAAAAAGACACTGGAAACATGTCCATCTAGTCAGAAGATATCAAGACTTTGCAGGGGTAGCTCAAAGCTCTAGAAGTACAGAAAGACAGAGTTGAAACTTCTCGTCTTGCTGAAATGCAGAAATATCATAGACTATTGGAGAAATTGCAGAAGGTAGAAAGGGATACCTCAATTGGTCAGACCTTGGCCCAAGCCAAGGAAACCATTTGGATGGGTATTCTAGACTCTATGAATGAGATTTGGCCATCTATCAAAATCTTCTTTGAGCATAGGGAATTGAGAGAAAAAGCCATAAAAACCATTGTTCAAGGAAGGGAAAATCTTGGAGAAATGCCCACAGAAGCCTCCAACATTATTAGATTCTTGAATTATAAGTCCAAATATGAACTTGGAGAATTAGGAATTAGTGACAGGACTGCCACTATTTTAGAATTCAAGAAAGTTTTGACCAAAAGGAACCTCATTGCTCAATTGGAGGAAAGGTGTGAAACATTGGAGTTGGGAGTAAACAGGTTCTGTAACAAAATTGAAGCATTAATCCAGAAAGGGTTGCCTAGCATTTATGTGATCAATGATAAATTAATCACTTGAGAATACTATGTTCTGAATATGAAGGAAACAACCAGAAGCAGTGTCAAGTTCAGTGGCATAAAGGGCAGTATGACAGTAAAATCATTTTTAGAAACCATGTCAAATGACTTCTACATACAGAATGAGGTAAAACATGTTTTTACAGTGAAGCCAACTTTTTCCAAATACACAGAGGTTGATGAAATTTACGGAAGGGTAATTAAATTCACCATACCAGATGAAAAGAGATGGGAAGAATTTTGTGATTTACTTGATTAAAAAGGTGATTCGGGTGCAGTAAGATAATGGCCAGCATATCAACCAGCACAAGAGTTAGCACATCAATGCAACATAGTTTCAGGTTGACTCAACAACCGAATCCACCAAAACAGAGCCACCTTTCCATCCATTTCTCTATGTGGCCTATTTTTTTGCCATAGATAAATCTTATTGTTTGCAATTAGGCTAACAATACATTGTTTGTTGAGACAATGATTTTGTAAATGATTTTGTAATTATTAGTATAAATACTTCACTGTTTGAAGTATTAATGGTTGATTTCTAAATGTAATTTCCTTTGTATATTGTAGTTTTTCAAAGTGTTGGAGCATCAATAATACAGGTACCTTTCACAGGATTCATGTGGTGTACCAAATGGTGATGTGTTCCTTCTGTTTATTTGTTTAAACGTTGTTTTTCTTTCTCTGTTATTTTGAAATCTTAATTACTTAACAGAAATTGTGATGAATATGATTTGTTATTTAGAGCACCCTATTCTGACTATTAGTAATTTTCATGTTTCCACTGAAGTCAAATAAAGGAATTCTTAATTTCTCCTTAATTTCTCCTGAATCTTACATTTTTGTTCTTCCACAATCCATTTAATTTTTGAAAATATCCAAGTAGTGCAACCTAGCTTGCCTTGTGAAACTCCTCTAAAATTTGATGCCAAATCCAATTAAATCTTCAGACTCCATAGACCAATGGAATTATAACACTTAAATCAACCAAACCTTTCAAACAAAACAATTAGTCTAGTCATAACTATTCTAAAATTTACACTAAAGCAAAGCTAAATTTTATAGAGAGATCCATCTCTAAAGCTGGCAGGGCTAGACCCTAGCTTCCAAAGTGGTTTTGATGTTGTCCTATGTGTTTACTCCTCAACCTCAAAAATATAGAATGACAACAGATCACAATCATGTATCAATTTTGGTAAATCCTGTAGCGGTTTAGGAAAATCCTATAGCACTTCAGGTATAAGGTAGAATTGGGTGAGATGGGTTACCTGAGATGAAGGAACCTTGGGAGATGGATGGAATAATGAAGGACATGCAGATAACTAGCTTGGGAGGTGGAGAAGTGGAATATGGAGGTTGATCCCTTTGACTGTTGTCCCTTTGACCGTGATTGGAACCCTACAAAAAGAAACTTGTTAACACAACTAATGTAAGGGCTCTCTTGCGTCTGTGTTGTTTTTTCTTCCTTTTTTTTTTCTTTTTTTTCTCTTTTTTTAAGACCTGCGAACTGCCTCTAAATAGGTTTTCAATCTGCAAGCCTGCCCCATGTGCCTTAAAGGAGGTTTTCACTACGAGATCTTTTAATTTATTTTTTGTTTTTTTTCTTCTCTTTAGTTGTCGCATAGAGGTTTTCATCCCTGGAGTTGGCCTCAGGTGCCTCATAGAGGTTTTAAGCCCTAGAGTTCGCCTCAAGTGCCTCATAGAGGTTTTCACCTAGGCCATTTTTTCCCCTTTTTTTCCTTATTTTCTCTTGTTGATAAGAGCTGGGATGAACTGAGAGTTGTAAGGCCCCAAATTAAATTCATCTCCTTGATTATTGAGTTGGTGAACTCCTCCTTTGACATAGGCTTCTTGTGCAACTTTAACTAGTAAATGTATTCCTCATCAATTGTTCTTATTTAGATAGATCCATTCTCATAACATTTTTCCACTAGATAGGGGCCCATCCACCTTGTCATCAATTTACCTTTGAAAACAGCCCCTGGTTAAAATTTCATGTAATAAAAGTTAATAAAGGAAAAATAATACCATGGTTAAAGGACACTTATTCCAAGTTGAATGTTGGGCAAAGATATCCTAGTGGAAATCACTAGATGTGTTATGGCTAAGGGAAATTGGCAAAGGCAATGGCTAAGGCATTAAAAAGGCAAATGGGTATTTTGGCATATCTATTTATGAAAATAAAGGAAAATAGGAGAAAATGAAGGTGAAAGGTCACAAGTTGCATGTGAGGAGGAAAATGAAGGAAAATAATGGAAAATGAAGAAAATAGAGGCCTCATTAATAAAAATGCTTCTGAGGATCAGTTCATGGCTTTTGGTTAATTCAGTTTTAGGTCTCTCTCTCCCGCACACTCTTGGACAATTAGAGTTTCTTAGAGCACTCTAGCTTTTGAGCAAGGAAAGAAAAAGCAAGTAAAGGAAGGATAAGGAAACGAAAGAAAAAAAAATATCAAGCCAGGAAGAGAAGGATAAAGCAGCTTCAGTAGGAATACTTGCAGGAAACATATTGCCTGTGTGATTTCTATTGGGTGTGGAGCATGATTGTTCAGAGGTCTTTGTTTCAGCCAGATGTATACCCCAGGAAGTTTATACACCCCTCCACGCGGGGGAGTGTGGGGGGGACTTCCCCCCCTGCCCTGCGGGGGTTCGGGGGGGCCGATCCCCCCCGCCTAGGGGGTTCGGGGGCCAGCGGTCCCCCGGTGGGGGTTTTGAGGGCAGCGCCCCCGAAGCTAAAAACAGATGTAAAATTGCCTTGTAAAAGTATAGTAATTTCTAGTCAATCTAGGTCGTTCATTAGGTGGATGATCTAACGGTAGAACTTATGTTTAGTTTAGGGGGTTTTCCCTAGAAAGCAACCCCTCTCTTTGTATGAGGGCATTGTATTTGAGGCTGTGTAATAGATGTGTATTCTCTGAACAAGAAACAGAGAGGTGAGATTATGAAAGAAAACAGAGGATATTACAGCGGATCTGTTGTAGGTTGTGTCTCTTCATTTTGCTGGATAATAGAAAGGAAGGACTGGCTATTCGGGGTGGGCGTAACCCAAACTAGGGGAACCACGTATATATGTGTCTCTCTTTTTTTATGTGTTTTCTGTGTTTATATTTCTACAATATTTTATGTGTTCCATTGCTCCGAAATATATAATTTTCTAGCAATTTCCTAGTTGGGCATGGCTTTGCATGTTGGTATATGGTTCTCTTGTTGTCAGTGGCATGGTTTTACCGGGTTAACAGTGGTTTTCAGCCTTGCCTTGCCTTTTTCCAAATAGCCATGGTATGATGGGATTGTTTTCTCAGTTTTGAGCTTTGGATTTGTCATATGGTTTCAGAATCCGAGGTAGAGGTGGTCTCAGGAAAATTCCCAAAGGCCTAGGAATCCTTTGACTAGTTTTTATGGGATACATGGTAAAGCTTGAGGGTGGAGTCTTGGTTTAGGGCCTAGTGATCCAGTGTGTATTGCAATAAATCCTAAGGGACTAATGTCTCGGTTTAGGGCCTAGTGATCTAGCGTGGATTGCGGTAAAGCCTTAGATACAAGGAGACATAAAATTCATCAAGGATAGTGATGGAGTCCGGAGGCATTCCAAGCTCGGTTTGGTTTTGTGATCTCGGTGTTGGTTTTGGTGAGATCACGGTTTGGTGAGGGTGGAGGTGGTTTAACCTCTAGATTACCTTGGTTGTTTTTGGATTGATTATCCATGAGATCCCACATTCCTGCTTAGAATATGGCATGGGGGTGACTAGATGAAATAAATATTTGGTTCAGCCATGTCTATGGTCAGGTGGTATGTGGAAGTCCCAAACCTCGTCGGCTCTTGCCTATGTTTGATAAAATCTAAGTTCTATTTATTTTGTACTTGTTAATATGTTTCTTTAATGGTTATTATTTCATTGCTATTTAGATGGTTTAATGTTGGTTATAAGCATGGTTATGTGATTGGTTATAGTCATGGTTATTTCATGTATTTACTTGTAACTAAAAGGATAATGGATGCAAGACCTAATTGATGTCAAAAAAGTTAAGGGAATAGGGTGGTGATCCTTATTGCCAAGACTCATATGAGTTATCAGTCATTTATGTTATGTCTTGTATTCATTTCCTATAGATTGCATTGATGCCAAGTGTTTGACAGAATGTCAGTCCCAGTTGGGGATGGTCACGCCTAGTCCTAGAGTCAATTTTTATTTGTAATTCTTGTCATTATGTAAGTTATGGATTATGAAAGCTATAGGGGTTTATGGGTAGTGACCTCGATTTTGGGCTTAAAAAGTGGCACAAATCTAGGAGTTGTAGACACAGGTTTGAGAAGAAAAGTTTCCATACACATGCATACCCATGGTGTGTGTGCGTTTGGAGGTTTCCATACGCACCCTTGTCAATATCAAGGGATCATATGGGTTCTAGTGGTCTAAACACTCAGTGGAACCTAGGGACTAGTCAAGAGAATGACTAGGATGCATTCTAGGAGTCCTGTAGAAGGTACAGAAGGTACGGTATGGTGTGTTTTTGTCGATTATGCTTCCTTAACTGACACATAGGGATTCAAATCATTTCATAGTAACTTCTCGTCACATGTTTACACTAGTTGGCTAGTTACTTAGGTATATGTGGGAAGAGGGTATTATAGAGTGGTATTAGAGCATGGTTCACCCCTTAGATTGGATGGGTTGTGTGTTGGTCATGCATTCATGTCAGTTGCATGTGTGTTAATCATCCTTGTGGTCTATATGCTTATTGCATGCATGGTTTCAGTCATGGTTGTAGTGATGACGCCATGTGAAAGATGATGTTGTTGTTGTGAAGTGTGTCATCATGAGTGTATGACTCGTTACATGTTGTATATGCACGTTGGTATTCACATGTGGTCAAGTGTATAATCATGTGGTGGTTGTTGTCATGCATGAGGTCATGGTATGTGTAGTTGATATGGTTATGCATTAATGATTGGACTCTATCTAGAATGATGGTTATATGTTTATATGCTTATGTGTTATATTCTTATATGTTGTCATGATTATGTTGTATTACGTTGATATGTTGATCCTACAGATGAGGTATCCTCCCTGAATTATGCTAAGGTACATTGGTTTATTATGATTTAGTTTAGTTGTAATGATATACTAATCCAAAATGGATCTTGTATCAAACCTCCAAGTCTAAGTCTTCATATATGTTAACTATCAGAAAACATTATCGCAGAGGAAAACACTTAAGAATGGCAGAAACCCAAGTAAATCAAAGGTTGAAGTAACATTGCACCGAAGCCGTCGGATCGGCTAGATCAACAGCCCAGATTAAATCGAGATATTGCATTGGGAGAGGCCAGCGAAGTATATCAGAGGCATCCCTAAGGGAAATGCGACTGCAATCAGCGACTTAACATGGACTGTTGATCGAGTGTGCAGATCAACGGCGAAGATTACGTATATCGTATCGCAGATTCCAAAGGGGAGGACTTAACCAGCAAGTCGAAGACTATGCGATATGCACGGACCCAAAGGAGTTATGAATTAAACAATGAAGGATTTGAGTTCCGTGGTAAACGGTATTTTAGGTAGGCTTCAGGCAGTAAGTGGTATTGGAAGGCCTTCACCCGATTCCATACACCAGCTAACACATAGCATGTCGTTGGAGAGAGAAAACCTCTTTTTCGGGTGGGTAATCTGCGTGCAAGTGGGCCACCTGAAATGGTTGTCAGCCATTGGATTGGGATATCGTAGATCAACGGTGGAGATCGAGTGGACTACTTGATGTTTCGGGTTGGATACGAACCATTGGATTGAAGGCAGATCAATGGTGGGCTTGCGACAGCGATAGAACACAGACCTGAGAGTATTATAGGGTGGACTTTATACCATTTGAAGTTCAGCCTTAGTGTTGCGGCCAATTTTTTAATTGGTTTTCAGTGTATTCCATGTATTCCTCTATGTAAACGAAAAGTGTATCTTCATGGATTTTCACCCATGCCCAAAGAACCTTCCGTTTGCAAACAGTTGCCCTGTACCTTAAGTGTTTTGCAATGATTGTTTAAACGCTCAACAGGGAGGTGAAGGGACAACGGCCGAGAGCCAAAGAGAGTGAAATGGAGGTGAATAGACAACGTTGAAAGGCTTAAAAGCCATCCAATGACAGAACAGAGAAGAGGAATTCGGTTGAAGACAGTCAGTCAATCAGATCGAGGCAGATTGAATAGAGGAATGGGACAGAGGGAGAGTCTGTGCACTCTTTTAGACTCGAGGTTTTCGAGTAGATCCCTCTTTGATGTCACTGTCGGTTAAGACTCTGTTTTTGAGCTCACTCTTGTAATAATATGTTCTTGAAGACTTAATATAGAGGTCAACACTAAAAGCTGGACCAGGAGACATAGCCAGGAAGTCTGGTGAACTCCTTGATTATTTGTTGTGTTGATGTGTGTGTCTGTTATGTTTTCTTATTGTTAATTGTCTATATTATTTCCAATCTTTTCGATCTGTTGCACTAAGTAATATAGGCATTTCCCTACACATGAGTCTGTAATACATTTTCTTCTTGATTTAGTATCCATTTTCAGATCAAGTGGTATCAGATCATTTGGTTTTTGTTTTATTAAGGTTAGACAAGCTTGTGATGGATTTTGAATGCTAACTAGATTAAAGCTCAGACTAGGAGAAGGATAACTTGCTGAGGCTAATCCAGAGATTGGAAGATTTTATTCTCAAAGGAGAATGGCAGAAGAAGCTCCATTGGGATCAGAATCTCAATTTATAGAAAGTTTTAAGACACTCTGAGCCATGGTGGAAGAGATGTATCTAGAATTTATGAAGGGTCGAGGTGAAAGCACTTCAACACCTAAATCAGACAAAGGAGCAGAGGAACATTTTCTAGTTGCCCCTCCAGAAGGCAAAGGGAAAGGGGAAATGCCTCCTCCACCATCTCCTCCATCATCACCTTCGTCATCCTTGTCATCATCATTTTCTAGCTCTTCTAAGAAGAAGAAGAAAACTTCCTTAATTAAATTAGATGTGAAGTTTGATTTGCCAATTTATGATGGAGAACTCAATGCAGAAAATCTAGATAATTGGATAAGACAAATTGATGTATATTTTAGGGTACAGAACGTTGATTCAGAAAGGAAGAATATTCAGCGGGCTAGCCTTCGACTTGGAGGAACTGCACTACTATGATGGGAAGGCAAGACACAAGTTGATCTGCAAAAACATGGTAAAATTATTTCTACCTGGAATGAATTTGTTTCTGCTATCAAAAAGCAATTCTATCCTTTAGCTTACATGCGAAAGGAAATGATGAGTTGGCAAACTCTTCATCAATTGAAGGGTCAAAGTGTACAAAATTATACTGAGGAATTCAGAAAGAGAGCTTTAACTCTAGGTATATCATTAGACTCACCTGAAACTTTATTGAAGTATATAGGTGGTCTTCATAGCTATTTAAAGCATACTATTCTCATGTTTAATCCCACTAGCTTAGATGATGTATTAGTTCAAGCCACACATCTAGAAGCTAGAGGTAAGAATGTAAACCCATAGGTTGGGGGATCATCTAAATATTCTGTAAGCAAGAGCAAGGAAAAGAAGAAATTGAAATGGAAGGAGAGGAAAGGAAACACTGTAAAGAATGATAAACCTTCATGCACTCATTGTAAGAAAGGACACGATGATGCACATTGCTGGTCTTTGCATCCAAAACAGAAACCTAAGAAGTTCAGTGGTAAGAAGAAAAAGAATGATGTCGCTATTCAGCAGGACTTGGGATTAGATTCAGGCAATGAAACAACAGTTACAGCCACAGGTATTAAAGGTAAAGATTCTGAAGCATCCACAAGTATTCTACACAATCTGTTGATAATGAAAATAATGAGAGGGAAAGAAATGAGATTTTTCATATTAGAGTAATTTCCAAGCACAATAAGATTGATACTTTGTTTGATAGTGGATCACAAGTAAATTTGATTTATGAAACAATTGTAAAGAAGTTGGGATTACAAACAAAACCTCATGAGAAGCCATATCCATTAGGTTGGGTGTGTCATAAAACAAAGCTACAAGTAACGAGACAATGTAAACTTAGGTTTGCTATTGGATCAACATTTGTAGATGAGGTTGAATTAGATATAGTTCCATTGGATATATGTGGTATTGTTTTGGGAAGTCCATACTTGTATGATAGGAAAGCTATTTCTATAGAGCTAAGAATAAGTATCAACCCACTAAAGATGGAATAGAATATATTGTAAGAGCTCATAAACTCAAAGGTAACTATTCTCTCATAAACTCAGGACAGATGAAAAGAATTGTGAATTCAAGTAAGCAATTTTTACTAATGGTTGTAAAGGCAAAGGATCCTGAAAAATCCAATGCATTTGAAGGTTGTGATTCTAAACAGAAAGTTGATTTAGTTAAAGTTGTTTCAGAGTATGATGTTCTATTTCAAGAACCAAAAGTTCTGCCACCCAAGCGAGAAATAGTACATGATATTTATTTGTAGCAAGATGCTCCATTACCTAACATTGGAATGTACAGGTTATCAGCTTTAGAGAATGTAGAGATAAAGAAGCAGGTACAGGAGTTGCTCGATAAAGGGTTTATACAACCAATCACATCACCATGTGGATCTCCAATCGTGCTAGTGAGAAAGAAAGATGGTTCGTGGAGAATGTGCATTGATTATAGAGTGCTAAATAAAATAACAATCAAGAATCGTTATCCTCTTCCTCGTATTGATGATTTATTAGATCAATTGAAAGAAGTAGTTTACTTTTCTAAGTTAGACTTGTGAAGTGGTTATCATCAAGTCAGAGTTGCAGAACGATGCATGGAAGACTGCTTTCAAGACAAAGAAAGGACTTTATGAATGGTTGGTTATGCCTTTTGGCTTAATTAATGCTCCTGCTACATTTATGAGAGTTATGAATGATGTACTCAGACCATTTATTGATGAATTTGTAATTGTTTATTTAGATGACATTCTTGTTTTTAGTAAGACATGGGAAGACCATATAAAGTAGACTTTATATGTTTTAAAAAGAGAAAATCTCTATGTAACACTGTCAAAATGTGAATTTGGCAGAACATCTTTAAATTATTTGGGTTATATTGTAGAGGGTGGTGAATTGAAGATAGATCCTTCTAAGGTTGAAGTCATTTTGAATTGGCCTAAACCCAAATCTACTACAGAGGTTAGGAGTTTCCTAGGGGCAGCACAATACTGGAGAAAGTTTATTGCTAACTTTTCTTTGATTGCAACTCCATTATACGCTTTAACAAGATTGAAACAAGTGTTTAAGTGGGGAGGCAAATAGCAGAAAGCCTTCAACACCTTAAAAGAGAAAATCAGTACAGCACCAGTACTAGCACTGCCAGATCTTCAACATCCATTTGAGATTGAGACAGATGCCAGTGACTATGCCATAGTAGCAGTGTTGATGCAACACGGAAAACCCATATGCTATCATTCAGAGACATTTACTTCTCTAGTAGTTAATTATCCCACATATGATAAAGAATTGTATGCATTAGCGTTATAGACATATTTGGGCACTGCAACCCCAATCACATATGTCGATAAACCAAGGGCTCTTAAACCCTTAAAAGTGTTGTTTCATACCCTAAAGGATCATGGTCAACTGATTACATCATTTCTTAGAAGTCCCAACTGAAAAACTACTCAAAACTAGCCAAAATTGGACCATACTAACTGCTCCAAGGTGCGATGCATCTCACCTATTACACACAGGGGGTGCGATGCATACTGAAAAGGCCTTCTGTAGGGTGCGATGAGTGAGAGTATACAAATGGCAGAGACAGTTTGCTAAGTGGAAACCCATAGAATCTTCTAGAAACTTCTCCTATGACACTTGCCTCTTTGAATTCGCCCAGGGATGAGTAAGAGATCATGAAATATCCAAGTGGAACCAAGAACTATCAGTGGAATGACACTAATCAAAAACCCAGAGCTGACTCACCCCCTTGCAAGACATCTATATATGGATCCCTCATCTGAGAGATCTAAAGGCTGGAATTTTGTAATTTGTAAGGAAGTGTTGTTGGTTTCTCTTTGAGACATTGTATTATTGGGTGATCATGCTTTTCATGAGGTGAAGAGGGATTTCATGCTGGGAGGATGATGCTGGATCAGACAGATGGGTTGTAATCCTCTCTTCTACTTCTACTATCAATAAAGCTATTTGAGTTTTCCTCCATATACTTGTGTATTTGTAAATCTTGTATTTGTGAATGCAATTGTATGGTTAATGTACTTCTTATTCTGCATTGTTTATGGTATCATAGATCTCTATGCTTTGATGGTGTTTTGTTTCTTTGCCTCTACATGTGTTCTTTAAAGCGGGACAAGTGAGAAAGGAGTGACAAGCCCTATCAAAGGAGAGAGGAAACAAGCAAGGAGCCAAGCAAAAGATTAAGGTTAGTGCTCTCTGCTTCTCTCTTATCTATCATACATAAAGGAAAACACAAGTTACTTTGAATTGTTTGTTTCTAAGATAGCTACCCATTTTAGTGGGACTAGCAGATCAAATAGACACTAGTTTTCCCGGAAACAAAATGGCGACTCCACTGGGAACAGTGTAAACTTTGAAATGGGAACTGATACTGTTACCCGTTTCATAGAGATAGCAAAAAAGTGACCTGATTTTGAAAAGGGGTGATGCAGAACACACATGCTTTTTTTAGAGCATAGTTTTTGGCACTTTACTTTTTTTTATGTACATTACGTTTTAGAATGGTAGTGATTTTCATGCTGATTTTAAAAAGTGGGTATTCTGCATCACACCCTTTTTTTAAAACACCTATTTTTTGACTTTAAATTTTCTAATGTATGAAATGTAAATAATTATTTTCTAAATTTGATAATTTTTGAAGTGGTCGTTTTCTTCATATTTTCTTGTTTTTTATTTTAATTTTAATTTTTTTGTAGTGAGGTTTTTATTGTTTTGCATTTTTAAATTAAAAAGTCGATATTTTGAATTTTTGATATTCTACATATTTATACATCCTTAATTAATTTTTCAATCCACATGAAATAATTGTTTCTAAAAAACAATATTTTTTAACAATGGACATAAAAATAACCATTTTTAACATAAATATAACAAAAAAAACTACACGTTTTGATAATTTTTTGCTAGAATTGACATGTCAAAATCACAATTTTTATATGAATTTTAACTAAAAATGGTTAAATAATAGTTTTTTTTAATGAATTTCATGTCAAAATAATAATAATAATAATCACTTTTTTTTCAAAAAATAATGATTAACTTAAAAATCAATGTGAAAATCACATAATACAAATATTGAACGCATCACAACCTTAATTGAGTGTTTATTCTTCCCATAAAATGTCAAAGTCAAAACATTGCAAAGCTTGATTTCCAAGCATAAATAAAATTTAATCAACAATGTCATGTAATCCAAACTTTTCGTCGTCTAGAGTTTCATCATTGTCTTCTTCCACAATATTTTCTGCTTCCTTTTGCTCATTTTCCTCTTCTAATGGATCTTTGATGTCTCGAATCTCCCAATGTATGTCTTC
>APFE030944701.1:108662-123194 GCA_000404065.3 Pinus taeda
GGATCTTTTTCAATTGCAATGCAATTTCTTCCTTTTTGAAGGCAGCATGCTAGTGTTGTACCTAATTATTAAGCACAAAATAAATAATGAAGTAAATTAGTAAACTGACATATTAATTAAAAAATAATATATTGAAATTCAATTCCATATAATAAAACTTACCTGAGCCAGAAAATAAATCCAGAACCCAATCTCCTTCATTTAAACATATGTCTATAAGATAGTTAATCAATAATTGTAGTTTTTGATGAATGTTAACTATCTCTCCTTTTGCTTCTTTGTCTTCATATGTTAGTTTTCTCACAACAGCATCATAAGTCAATGTTTGGCTATGACTCTTTCCGTCTACACGATTAAAAATCATAGACATATGGCTATCATCTTTTGCCCAACTATCAATATGAATGAACTCACAATCAATTATAGATTGTTGATCTTCATTGTTAAAAAAATTTGAATTTTGCCTGTAACATGAATTAGTAAAAGTTCAATTAACTTGTACATAAATGAATTTTTCAACATTAATCAAATATACATTTTAAATGTCTTACCATGTAAGTTGCATCCTTGAATTTGTTTTCCCCTTGAAGCTTGACAATATCATTGCCAATTGTGTGTTTGAATGAAATGTCACAAATATCCATAATGTTGATGACGTGACTTCTAGAAATCCCACAACCACTTTACTAAGAGCTTGATAAGTATAAGGGTCACTATCATAGTCAATGTTTGAAATATTCAAACCATGGGGAATATCTGCAATAACTAAGGCATAATCCCTTTTAGGTATGAGTTTAGCAATGTCTTCACAATTGTCTTGTATTACTTGATATTGAATAGTGTCTAGCCCTTTCCAAATGAAATGAGTAAGAGTTGGATCAAGTTCAACATTCTTAATACGTTGCTTCCTCATTCTTTCGATCTTTATTTTTTCAATAAAGGTTCTGAAACTATCTGGTGCTCCATTATCCTTCCTCATTCTTTCGATCTTTATTTTTTCAATAAAGGTTCTGAAACTATCTGGTGCTCCATTATCATCCTTCTTCATCTTTTATAAAATAAACAAATATATGTGCAAGTTATAAATTAAAAATAGTATACAGATGAATTAAAATGAATGTATAAATCAAGATACCTTTTTAAATGCAAGATAAAAAACTTTTAATGTTGATGTAAAACTTGAATATGGATAGTTGCGTACAACATCATCCCAACTATCTTCGTTCAACAATTTAACCATTTGTTCTTGAATTTTCATGTAAACTTTGTGACTGCATAGATAAAGTAAGAAAAAGTTAATATAATGATATGTATAAAAAATACTACCAATAACAACATGTTTTATTTAAAAGATAACTATAATCCTAGAAATAAGTAAAAATAATTCAGCAAACTTACTTTTAAAATTCTTCAGACATTTCTACCAATGATAATTCCCCTGACCTCACACGAGATAATATTGTTTTGACAATTTTTTCATCTTTCACTCCTTGCATCGCCCTCCAAGGCGTGATGGTCATATCATGTGGAAGTTGCTTCAGTTCAGGAGTTGATTTATTGTTGCTACATATCAATGGCTTAGACTTTTTGACCCTCTGGTTTTTAATGCCAATGTCTTCCCACATGCTAAAAGTGTCATCAATCAAATTCCAAATATCTCCAGTTCTAAATGCCAATTGGAAAATGTTATCAATACCTCTGAATAAATCGCTATATCTGGTGTCTTTTCCACCTTTTGAATTGGTTTTCTCTTCAATTTGATAGCCTATTTCCATACAACATTCCTTTCGGAAATTTGCAGTAATATTTATCTTATCTCCACCACATTTTTCTAAGAATTCACTATGAATAAATCTAACCTTTTGGATCAAAGTCATAGACATCCTATATTCATTATCTGAATTATGATCCAATGCCACTAACTTTGCTTCTGTTTCATTTAAACCAGCATAAATGACACAATTCATTGTTTCAAAACGTGGGTTATTAGGATATTCCTCCATCAATTGTCTTTGAGCTTCTACAGAATGGTTCCCCCCAAGCACATAATAATTGTATTCAAAACATTTTGACTTATCAAATGCTTCTTTGTTGGGAACTTGAAGTGGATCAACAAGAAGCACATAACTAACCACATGAGAATATGGATTGTACCTCATCAATGTCTTCAAGTTGTGAACATGCAGATGATGTGGCTTTCTGACTTGATATTGACATTGTCCTTCACTTGCCTTATAGGTTTGTCTGACATTAAGCTGAAATATACGACCACCATCAATTAAGTTTCTCTTTCTCAAATTCTGTCGAATGGCATTTTGTTTTGTTTTGATAATGCCATCATCTAAATCAGCTCTTGGTGTAATGATTTTTCTGGTAGCTAGAGGTTTGCACTCTCCACCCACTAGTTATTAAAAGATCTCAAGAGTAAAAGCCTCCAAGTGCATAACCTATCTCTCTGCTCACTGAAAGGCCCTGGACCAAACTTAGTCAATTTCCGCCTCTGCTTGAGCTCTTATTTCCTTGCATTGTTCCTTGAGAAATTAGGCCCCTATTATTTAGGAATTGATCCAAAATGGATTTTGCAATTCCTTCGGCTGATCATTTGAATGCATGCAACATTTGTATACTCAAGACTAGTCTACAATTGATGTTACACTGCCTTGGAATCTCCACCAAGCCTAGGGACCTCAAATTTTCTGCATACACTAGATATTTTGGGTTGATTGATCAGTTAACTAGATGATCACTGAGTTTGACTGAAGTCCCACTACTTAACTGACCTTCCACTAGTTCCTCCAAAAGTTGGAACTAGTTTAACTGAAAACAACCTGAGATAACTAACCGTGATTGCTACGAATTAGCAATCACACATGTTGAACTGAATTCTAACTCCTCCAACTCAGATTTACTAAGTAAATTTGGTGACACAAGCCATGTCACACAAGTTAACTGCATCAAAGTTGTCTTTTGATGTGGAAATTCAAATTTTCTCAATTTAATCAAGGCAAAATCAAATTGAGAATTTCTTGTTGCATTTTTCAACACTCCCTCACAACAATAAAGGTATTATCAACCACACTTATCCTGCACCTGTGGAACTCAAACTTCCCTCTTGGCAAGGCCTTTGTCAAAATGTCAGCATCTTATTCCTTTGTTGGAATGCACTGCAACAACATTATTTGCCTCTGCACACAGTCCCGTAAATGGTGATACCGGATACCTATGTACTAAGATTGATCATAAAAAATAGGATTCTTAGAGAACTTAATGCAACTTTGATTATCACAATATATCACAGTTGGATCCATCATCTGACCAAACAATTCAATAAGTATCTTTCTCATCTAGATTGCCTCACATGATGTTTGACTTGCAACCATGTATTCTACTTCTGTTGGGCTAAGCGCCACAAATATTTGCTTCCTATTGTACCAAGAAACCACTGCGAACTTGTTGTACTATGTAACAACCCCCCCATTTATGAATAACAATAGCTAGGTTAGAGATATAAATGGGGACCCTTTTTTAATTTTTAGTCTTAGGATAATAAAATATAACTCTAAGAAATTGCCTTCAAAAAACCTAAAAAACAACCCAAGGAGGAGATCCTTATCGCAAATCGCACTTTTCCATGTGACTATCATAAAACACCTTTAAAAATCTGCAATGCACGATCAAACCTCTAGTGGCGATATCCCGATTATAAGCACCTTGTCATTTCACCAATCGCACTTCGCAAACTTCGCAAGTAATTAAGCTATGCCATTACAACGCCTATTAACAATTTGTGAAATGCGATATTACGAAAGTCGTAACCGCATTTCGCCTTATAGTAAGCACTTGATCCTTAGGATATATATGATAAGACATATATGGCCAGCTTTGCAAGGAAGAACCTAGACCCCTTCATGTTGATCCAGGACTGGAGAGTATTAGACAACAAATTCAAATTTGACAAATCAGGTATGTATGCTATAGCCTCTTTGGCAAACCCCTATAACTATGCAGCTATTATCTTATGTAGACTATATGGGTTGCCCAATAATTCTAAGTTTTCCATAGAATGTATTCCTCTTATTGATGCATGCGTTAATTCCCACATCATGAATTGGGCCACCATCCTATCTGATAACCTAGCCACCATCATTACCAAGTATCGACAGAAGAGAGCCTCCTCTCCAAAGAACCTTCCCCCTTTCTATTTTTGTGCCTACATTATGGATGCCATTTATTTCTGCACTACATTTCCGATCATGGGTTGGAAATGGACCTTACGGGACCCGTACGCTATCCACCTCAGTCATAAGAAAATATGGGAATCCCATTATATACCCCATTTCTATAAGATATGTCATTTTGTTGTTTTTCCCCCGCACCAAACAATTTCCAATAATAAAGCCCCCAGGTTTTCCCAAGAAGCCACAACAGACCTTCTAGCTATCGCCAAATATTTTATTGAAGAATGGTTCACCTACATTAGGGTTTTTGGTAGCACAGCCGACCCACATGTCCTTTATATGTTTCTAATAAATTGTTAGCAAGGGAAATCACCTACCAGACTGTAAGAAAAGGCCTAACTAAAGTCCTCAAAGAAAACGAGAAGTTATTATGGCCCTCTTTTCTTGTCAAGTGTGATTCTTTTGCTTTAGCAAATTTTAATCATGTCATTAAGGAGTCAGTAAACATGGAAACCCTCAAGCTTCATACATTGTCGAAAAGGCAATTCGATCCAGACAAGGTAGCACATAACATCACTACTGCGGTAAAGCTCAAGCCATACAACCATGAGGATAATGATTTTGAAGACATGTTACAGTTAGCCAAGTCCTTCGAACAAGCGTTGGAATGGGCTAAAACGAACCTGAGTCCTAAAATTTTTGAAAGATTTCAGGAATTCAAAAATGAAAGGCTTGCAGTAATCCCACTACACTTATTGAAAATCAAAGATAAGCCTACTCCAAGTGTGACTATTAACAGTGAAGGACCTAGTTCTCGCACAACATCTCAAGTGAATACTGAGAAAACACCAGATATGGGGAAGACCCAAGAGACAGATAATACAGCAAAGTCCAGCAGGAAGTCAGCTGAGAAATAGGTTCTGAGCACCCCACCTAAAGAAATCACTTCAAAGGTCAAAGGCAGCAATTTGGAGCAGGATTGGGTTCAGTTTAATCAGAAACTGCAAGACACTCCCAAAAGGACAGATACCCAAGAGAAAATGGAGTGTGAAAGTCCTCTACATATTCAGGAGAATATAGAGTCTAAGTCTATGGACGAGCAGTCCAAACCCATGGATAAGTAATCAAAGCCTATGGATGAACAAGTGACAACATCCCAATAGACTGAGATTATCCCTACTCTACCCACATTAGAGATCATCTTGAAAGCAACCAAAATCCCTCCACTTGATGTGTTCTACAACCTGCTCCACATGGCGATAGCAAGGAGACAGAGAAAAAGGAAAATGGTAGAAACACTCGAGCTCCCTCCTGGAAACGAGCCAATGGACATAGTTTGGAGGGACATTCCTTTCAACCTAGCTGAGAACTTGACTAGATTGTCACAGTTCATGGGAGCATATGCAACAACCACCATGGACAAAGCCACTCAAATTCTCTACTTTGTTGAGAGAAAAGGAGGAGAGGATTGCACAGCTCAAAAAATAGAAAGCAAATGTGAACAAGCAAGTAGTTAGGCAGCTTGACTAATTGTGACATAGCATGGAGGTCCTGAAAATAAGCCACAAAGCCGATATATCGGCTAAAAACATGCAACTCCAAGAATTGCAACAAGCCATGGAAAAATATAAGGATGTTCCCACTACTGAGGAATTTTTTAAAGAGGCTCTGGAACTGAATTCCCTCCTAATAAAGAAGCAGGAGAATTTCTACCAAAAGATGTCACACATTACTCCTTATCTAATCACTAGTGACCAGCTAACAGATAAGATTATCGACCAGAGAACCGAGTTTACTGATCTCAACACCAGAATCTCAGAGTTCATCGAATGGCAAGAAACAGAAGACGAAAGGAAGGCTAATATGCCTGAAATTGAGGAAACACACAAACACATTCTTTTCACAGATTGGGATGTGAGAATCAAATAAGCTAAGCTAGCAGTGGCTCACTTCATTCGACTTAGCGAATGTTGCCACCTCTCACCAATGTGATTTTCGCAAGACAACTCATGACACATTTTGGGGCACCTCCTCAACTCAAACCAATGACCGATATTTGCAATTTCAAGGACAAGCTGGTAGACAACAAATCATCATCCTAGTTCTACTCATAAGGGCACTGTTTATTTTTAGAGTTAGTTAACTAGTTAGGAGGAAGGTTGTTTGAAACCTCCTCAAAGTTTTGTATAATCTATTTTTGCACCTTAGTTAGAATAGTATTTATACCCTTCTCGTGCATTTAGAGAAGGGTCCATAATTTTATCAAGAACATTTGAAAAGAATGTACTTTTGTAAGTTTGTGAATGCTTTCATGAAATTACGGAACATGATCGTTTCTTTTAGATATCATACTAATTTCCTTTGTTGATGCACTATTGTGTTCTTGGGAGTTAATTTGACTTGAAGAAAGGAGTCGATCCATGTCATTAGTTAAATGAGTAGAACTTCGCACATATGGTACTATTATCTTGTATATATGATTCTGTTTTCTTTTAATCAGTGACAACACTTTACTTTCATGAATTGTATGTGAGATTTATTCTTTATGTTAAGCGTTAATTGCAATATTGTATGATGCCTATCTGAAATTGTTAATTTTCATATATATAGTTCATCATATATGCGATATATTTTATAAATTTCTTTGAATAACTATTTAGTCAAAGAAATTATCTTATACGTTATCATCTCTGTTTATGCGTGATTACTCTTTATTATCACATGTTAACCAGATATCTATGTAAATCGCATACCACACAAAAATACCCGGGTTTATATTAGAATAAGTTAGTTAGAAGATTTGGATGATAGAATAGTCATTTAGATTATCATTCTTCTATTTGCAAACCCTCATGAACCACCCACTCTCATATTAAAACCCACACTAGGAAACTAGTCCCATTATCCCCAGTCGGAGCCACCACTTCAAAAAGAAAAGGAGTTGTCTTAAGGTCTGGACCGGGTGGTTATCCCCCATGTTGTCGCAGTGATTTTCGAGGCTTCAACATTTTGGTGCTAGAAGGAGGGCCATCCAACTATGAATGGCATATAAATCTAAAGGTCAATCGAAAAACATTTATAAGAGTCAAAACCCCTCCACAACTTCTACACCTTCTAGATCTTGTTTAGAATCTCCTAATCAGAAATATGAAGTTATAGAAACATCTCCCTCGTCTTCTGAAGTAGTAAGACAACCACCTTCCCCATATTACACTCCCGAGTCTACCGAAGTTCATTATTTGATACAGAAATTGGAACATATATCCATTTGTGCTGAGAAACCACAGAGGCCCGAAGTTTCTCATGAAAGTGTCACTTCCTTATTACAACAAACTAGTGTATTGAATAGATTTCAAAGTGAAAGGCTTGGAGTAACACCTTTTGAGTTCCCCATCCCTCCACGCTGTAGGAAAGTTACCTCACTAAGATCTGAATCAGATACCAACAAGATCACATAACCTTTCCATCCATTCACTTCCCCATTCACTTCTACTCAATCCACAACTTCTCAACTATCCACTTCTTTAATTAGTACTGCCACTAGTAGTACTAATCCAATAGTAAGTTTTTTTTCCCATCTTCTCAGTCTCCAGCTCAAGTTATGGCCAATCAACCCGCTCAACCTTGGACAAACCCTGGTGTTGTCTTGGTTGCAAATCCAAATGCACTCCCAGCAAACCCAGAAAAATGGCTACCCAAG
Source organism: Pinus taeda (assembly GCA_000404065.3). NCBI lineage: Eukaryota > Viridiplantae > Streptophyta > Pinopsida > Pinales > Pinaceae > Pinus > Pinus taeda. The sequence goes on from APFE030944701.1 coordinate 116,541, forward strand.
TACAATCCCGACGATGGTCTTCCAGCTAAAGAAGATCTAAATAACTTCATGTTGGCCATGAATCTTAATGAAGTTGCACATGAAGATGTTGTAATCAGACTATTCCCTTATACCTTCCAAGGATCTGCTGGATCTTGGTATTTTTCCCTTCCAGTAGGTTCAATTAGGAACTGGGATACTTTTCAAGAAGTATTTCTTGAAAAATTTGGTGTTGATAGGACCATAGCATCCTTGATCAACGATCTTTCTAATTTAAAAGCTAACTCAGATGAAAGGATCAAAGACTTCAACTCCAGATTGAACAAGTTGCTAAATAAAATCCTAGTTGCCTCAAAACCTGTTGTAGATGTACAAATAGAATGGTACATATCGTCTCTTCCCTCTAATATTGCAATTTTTGTTGATAAAGCCAATAAGGATACCTTTGTAGAAAACATGAAAGAAGCCTTGTTTGTAGAAAGAAGGATTATAGCTTTAGAAAAGAGATCACAAACAGACGAGAGGAAGTCAAAGAAAGTAACATTTAAGGATCATTCTGAAAAGAAATTTTCAAAGGACCCTTTTGATCTTGAAGGCTTGCAGAAACTATTAAAGACAATGTCTAATGAAATGGTTGAAATCAAGAAATAGGTTGCAGAATCCTCTCCTCCCAAGAAACTTTTTCACTCGTTTAAAAGGAATCCTTCTTCTGTATCACAACCCCCTAACACCATTTCAAATGTTGAGTCTGATCAAGAAACAGAAAATGACTCACCAGCCGAAGAGGAAGCTGAAACAGAAGAAGAAGTTGAATTAAATGGAATGTGAGATTTCATCCTCCCAAATGAAAAAGAGCCACAAGCTATGCCAGTAACTACGAGGAGCAAAAACTCTCCTGACACGTTTATCACAAATCAGAAACAAAAAACTACTAATCCTGTAAAGGAGAAAATAGTAACAAAAAGTCTAAGACTAGTCAGACATACCATATTCCACTAGATTCTCCAAATACTTCCAAAACATTGGTAGTTTCAGATACAGTGGAATACAACATAGTCAAAGATATGAAAATGACTAGAGTAAACATTTATTTGCATGAACTCACTAAACTCAAAAAACAACAGAAAATTTTGTTAAGAGAATTAAAAGTAATTCATGTATCCCCTTTGCCATCTACTGTAGTTACTAAAGCTACCTACGATATGGGAAAACCTCCATCGTCTTCCAACAAAGTAGATCCTTCAAATTTAGTCCTAATCGGTGATAGATCTATTTCTCATATTCCTCAATTTTTTCTCACTTACGAAATTTTCAACAGGAATGTTCATAACTGTCTTGTTGATTCAGGAGCCTCTTAAAATATTATACCAACAACCGTGTGCACCAAATTGAATATTACACCTCAAAAATATGCAGTACACATAGTTCAATAAGACAGGACAAAAGTAGAGGTACTCGAAGAAATGACATCAGTATCAATCAGGCTTTCCTCTAATCCAAAAGTTTTGCAAATAATTGATATTTTAGTGGCTGATATCCCTAAATTTTATGGTTTAATCCTAAGTAGGGATTGGTCTGAAAAAGTTTCATGGTTACTTCGCAACTCACTGGTCTCACATGTTGTTGCCACATAATGGTAAACCAAACCAAATCAGGGTAGACCAAGAAAAGTTCATGAAATATAAAACCACTAACCTTGAGGGAAGCAATGAACTTGTTTCCTTCACCAATAACATCATTGGAAATTACTCAGCTGAGTCATTTTTGGGATCCTTTAATGCTCAAAGGTCTCCCTTCCTAGATAATGTCGTAGTGTCTCAAATAGAAATTTTTTCACAAACAGATGCTTCCAAGTGTGTAAAGTTAGTAGATAAAATTTCAAATAATTATTTGTTCTAGACTCTCTATTTTGATGGTTCCAAATCTTAAGATGGTGCAGGCGCAGGATGCATTTTGATCAATCCGCAAGGAGAGAACACCATGTTAGCCTGCAGACTTGAATTTCAATATACCAATAATGTCGTTGAATATGAAGCATTGATCCAAGGTCTGTACAAAGTCATTGGACTTAATGTCATATATCTACAAGTCTATGGTGATTATGAAATAATTATGAAGCAGGTAAGAAATACAATTCATTGTGTCTCTCGGCACCTTAAACATTATCAATCATTAGCCCAGAATCTGACTTCTCACTTCTCTGCTTTTAACATTTCTTCGGTTCCTCGACTACAAAACGCAAATGCTGACTTACTTGCTAATGTGGCATCCAAGCTCATACCCGCATAAGAGTTTAGTCCAGACAGATTTTCAATAGAGTTAATCTTTATTCCATCTATTCCCGATAATGTAACAAATTGGAGAGTATTCAATAACTATGTGGATATAGTTAATTTCCTTACATCAGAAGGGTCCTATGAGGAACAAATCATAGACGAACAAGAGCATGATCTCCAAATTAAAAATGATCATAATCAAAACTCAATATCGAAGTTTGTAGTTAAGATGTAAGATCTCTATGATCTAAAGGATAGTTTCAAGAAAGTTACTAACTCCAAAACTCAAAGTTCTACTTTGAGATTTGAAGTGGTAAACTTAGGGTGCACTGAAAAACCTCAAAATGTCAACCTAGGTCTTGGCCTATCATCGGAAGAAAGGATATCATTCATTAGGTTGTTGAAAACATGCAAAGGTATCTTTGCCTAGGATTACTCAGATCTCAAAACCTATGATACCTCTGTAATTCAACATACCATACCTATGACTTTGAACGAAAAGCCAGTTCAACAAAAGCTTTCTTAAAATTCACCCAAACCTTGAAAGCCAAATCAAATCTGAATTAAACAAGCCTTTGAAAGCCAAAATAATCTTCCATGTTAGACAATCTAAATGGGTACTGAATATGGTGCATGTAAGGAAAAAGAACGGTGATATTAGGATTTGTATCAATTTTAGGAACCTGAATAAAGCTTGTCAAAAAGATAACTTTCCTTTGCCTACTACGGACCAAATATTGCAATCAGTTGTAGGTTTTGAATTAATGACTTTTCTAGATGGATTCTCAGGATATAATCAAATTCTTATGCATCTAGATGACAGATTAAAGACAACATTCATGACCAAGTGGGGAACATACGCCTATCAGAAGATGCCTTTTGGACTCATTAACGCAGGTTCTACATTCCAATGTGCTATGGATATTGCCTTTAAGGGTTTGATTAATAAATCAATTGTTATTTACTTAGATGACATCACAGTAAGGATAGGAACAATCATGTAAGTGACCTGAAGCATATTTTTGAAAGATGCACGAAATATGGCATTTCCTTAAATCCCAAAAAATCTTATTTTTCTTTATCGGAAGGCAAACTCCTTGGGTTTATAGTATCCAAGAAAGGGATTTACATTGATCCCAATAGATTCCAAGAGATCGAAAAGATTCCTCTCTCACATAACAAGAATACCATGCAATCATTCCTAGGCCAAATTAATTTTGTAAAAATATTTGTCCTAGACTTTTCACAGATTGTCCTACCCCTTCAAACAATGAGACGAAAAAACACAGTTTTCGAATGGCGAAAACATGAAAGGGAGTCATTTGAGTTGATTAAAAAAGCCATTATTAATGCTCCTTCACTGACAACTCCTGACTTTCTCAAACCTTTCATATTATATACTTTTTCATCTAATACATCATATGCAACAGTTCTTACACAGCTAAATGATGAAAATATTGAAGCACCTATCTCCTTTTTCAGTTCTAACTTGCAAGGTGTCGAGTTAAATTATTTAGTTGTCGAGAAACGAGCATTTGTTGTTAAAACCTTGAAACATTTCAGACCTTTTCTTCTTAAAGCCCATACAAAGATAATAGTACCCTACCCTGCAGTAAGGCAATTATTAATCCAAATAGAAGTAGGGGAGAAAAGAGCCAATTGAGTTACTGCACTTCAAGAATATGATGTGGAAATTTGGCCAGCTAAAATTGTTAGGGGTCACGGTTTTTACAGGATGTTAACAGGAGCGTCCTAGTTATCACCAGAAGAAGATCAAGGTAATGAAGTACAAATATCATAGGTAATCCTCAATGATACACAATCACAATATGCTGATTTGAAATATTATTTAAAGAACATATATGTTCCTATGCACATTAATTACAAAACAAAGTGTGCTTTAAGGTTGAAATCAAATCAATGTCAATTAGTCGATGATGTATTGTTTAGAAAAAATTATGATTCAGTATTACTAAGATGTTTGGAGAAACCTGAAGCTGAAAAGGTCATGTAGGAATTACATGAAGGACCAGTTGGAGGACATTCAAAGGAAATACCACAGCTCACAAAATCCTGCATGCAGGATATTATTGGCCAATGATATTTAAGGATACACATGAATATGCAAGAAAGTGTAAAACTTGTCAAACTACAACCAGAAGAGAAAGGAAGCCAACATTCCCTTTGCAACCAGTAAACATCCAACAACCATTTGAACAATGGGGATTAGACATAATTGGTGAGGTTGTTCCTAACTCTTCCAATTGCATAGATTCATCCTTATAGATACTAAATATAATACAAAATGGGTAGAAGCTATCCCCTTAAGGATAGCCAATACAAAAAGCATTACAGAATTCATTGATCAGTACATTATTACCATATTTGGCTTACCCTCAGCTTTAATGTTTGACAATGCATCTTGGTTTTCTGGAAATGCAATGGTAGAATTTGCTCTAAAGTGAGGTTTTAAGCTAAAATATTCAACCAACTATTATCCACAAGATAATGGATTAGCAGAATCAACAAACAAAAACCTCATCAGAATTACCAAAAGGACTATTGACCAAATTCATAAGAATTGGCACAAAGCATTGACATTTGCTCTATGGGCAGATAAAATTACACAGGAGGCATCTATTGGTTCTTCCCCTTTTGCTTTGGTTTATGGGAAAGAAGTTGTTCTTCCCACTAACATAGAAATCCCATCTCTTGCCATAGTGCAATTCATCGATGAAAACGCTTCTTCTTCTCTCCAAGCTAGACAGTTTCAGATTCTTAACCTTGAAGAAGAACGAGAAAAGGACAAAGCAACCCACTTCCATCATCAACTATTAGTCAAAGCCTCTTTCGATACAACCTCTGCTAGTCAAAAAACTTTTGAAGTAGGGGATTTGGTTTTAAAATGGGAAAAGCAAACGAGGAAAAAGGTAAACATACCAAATTTCAAAGACTATGGCTTGGCCCTTTTCAAATTATTGAGAAAATTGGACAATCAACGTTTCTTTTACAAGACTTATCAAGTAAGAAGGATTTTTTCCCCGTTAATGGGAAAATCTTGAAAAAATACTTTTCTTGGAAGACAACATCTCCAATTTTGTATCGTATTGCCTTTCAAATTCTCAGGAAAATAAAGTTTAAGTAGTATTTACTTTGGCTTTTCAAAATAAATTCTTTGATAATATTTTTGATTTTTCGCTTCTATAAGTAAAAGTTAAACGAAATAATTAGGACATTCGAGTACCAAAGCAAACCTCATTTCTTTGAAAAACTTGATCTTGCTAAAAACATTTATTCTATGAACAAACTCTTCCCTTTTAGAGTATGAATGTCTTGTTATCAGTCAAGAAAATAAATCTTTAACCTAGTAAGGACTTTCTGCAGATCAGTATCCTAAAACTCTATCATTATCATCCAAAATTCTCAAAAGAGCCAATGATTCACCCCATCTGATAAAATTTTCCTTTTTTCAGAGTGTAATTCTAAAATATACAAAATTTAGAAGATAAAAAGTCTCATTGCAAGCTTGTTTACCATGGTCATAGGGAAATAATTAAACTGATATTACCAATACTGCATATCAAAACAGGGTAATGGCCGATGATCTCATTGATCAGAAGACAAGGGGTATCATCAAGAGCCAACTTGCTCAATTTAGTTACAACCACTGAATGGCATTGTCATTATTAGGTTACTAAGCCTAGACAATGTCTTTTAAGAAACCTAAAAGAAAAGATTATATTAAAAAGGAAAAGGGAACAAGATCCAAATGAGATTCAAAGCAAGTGAATATCATTTTGAAATTTGAAAATTGCTTCAGATGGGATAATGAATCATTGTTGGCTAAAAGATAACCTTGTTGAGGCTATGAACGCCTGCTGGCAGCAGAGGCTCTATCTGTGATAAATGAGTAAACATCAAAAACTAATTTGTAGAGTACACCTGCTATATCACTTTAACTCTTATTATTGACTTATGCAAACATTTGTATTTATATCATTACAAGAGTAAAGTAGTTGAATAAATGGATTATGTAAGTGATAACGATTCTAGAGAAATGTTGCTTACTTTATAACTCATGCTATTATTATTCCTATAACTCTAATTACTTTGAAAAGTTTTAGAAATTTTAGAAAATTGTTGTGTGTGGAGCATGATTGTTCAAAGGTCTTTGTTTCAGCCGGATGTATACCCCAGGAAGTTTGTACACCCCTCCACGCAGGGTGGTGCAGGGGGGACTTATCCCCCCCGCGGGGGTCTGGGGGGGCCGATCCCCCCCGGTTGGGGGGTCCGGGGGCCAGCGGTCCCCCGGCAGGGGCTTGGGGGCAGCGCCCCCGAAGCTAAAAACAGATGTAAAATTGCCTTGTAAAAGTATAGTAATTTCTAGTCAATCTGGGCC